>VSDK01022592.1:49813-92846 GCA_009767595.1 Symbiodinium kawagutii
AATTCTCAAAGACTCTTGGCTTGAGACATGCTTCCCAAAGAGTCCCCAAAATATTGGTATTTTTGGTATTTTTGGTATTTTTAGTATTGGTTGCCTCACCCCCCAAAGAGTCCCCAAAATATTGGTATTTTTGGTATTTTTGGTATTTTTGGTATTTTTGGTATTGGTTGCCCCACCCCCCAAAAGTTCCTAAAATATTGGTATGTTTGGTATTGTTGGTATTTTTGGTATTGGCAAACTCCAGCATGTTCAAGAGGTTTAAAAACAATGATATTTAGGTTATTGGAATACCTTTTCCCAGAGTGTAAATGAATTACCAATATAGAAGGCATATATTATGAAAAAACTGCACTCCCAGGAGCTCCCGTTCTGTTTTTAATCAACCAGTTCTCAACCAATTTTCCACATTCACCAACATGAGCCAGGCACTAATCAGAGTTCTTCCTCATCTTTCACAATCAGTCATGAGCATCTATCATCATTGATGCACCAGTCATCAAATAGCTATCAAGCAGTCATCAACCCAGATTGACTAATCAATATGGTGGTTTCTCAGAATGGGGGTACCCCCGATTCATCTAGTTATGAACCATTTACATTAATAAACGGTCCATT
This sequence comes from Symbiodinium kawagutii, assembly GCA_009767595.1. Taxonomy (NCBI): domain Eukaryota; class Dinophyceae; order Suessiales; family Symbiodiniaceae; genus Symbiodinium; species Symbiodinium kawagutii. The sequence continues at coordinate 50,429 of VSDK01022592.1, forward strand.
TTTGGGTACCCCTATTTGAAGAAACCACCATGACTAGTAGCTGTTCAACCTATATTGTTGGTGATGATCCCCATTTCATAATCTTTATTGATGGCTATAGCCCCTATTTGAAGAAACCACCATAGATAGCTAGCTGCTTGTTGACGACATGCTGAGGCGTGCAGCTACACCAACGTCAGAAGAAATGTCGACCAGCTGATTCTAAGCCATGATACGTTTATTGATCATAAGCTTTGACATATGGCTGATTGATGATAAAGGCTGATTATACTTTATGGCGGATGAATACCCAAAACATCATGATAGACTTTTTTCACTTTATTTCAGTACTAGGGTCAATCAGGATGATCATTTATCTTATGATGGACTTATTCAGGTTTCAAACATCGTTCAGTATCTCAAATTATTTCTCGCGTAAACTCGCTTAGTCCAGGAGTCCAAGCTGCAGAACCAGCAAGCTCTCGTGGGCCGGTAATGCCTGTAGCATATGATTATTAACTATAGAACTTGCAATAATAAGTAATCATATGCTATATTCATCATGATAATCATTGTCACTAACTATCTATTATGAATGACTTGTGTTGCTGTTTTATTTCATCCCTATATGGTGCAGCTTTCACCTCTGACCATCCTTCTGGTAGTACATTATGACAGACAAAACAAGACATGAATGGCTTGCTTCGCCAGACTCTTGTTGTATCTCATGAAACAAACTGTGCAATCATCCCTCCAACTCTAGTATGACCGGATGTACATCAAGTACAGGTGTCTACTTGGATGATAGCCACGCGCACCATCATACTTTCATTAGCTGGCACCTGCAAAAAAAATCAAGGTGCCTAATTATAGATCCTATATAGTACAAAGAAGAATCATCTCCAGGGCACCTTAGGCTTCACCTGGTTCCATCATGTTCCATCCAAGAGTCGGTCCTTCCTTGGTAGCGCTGTTGATTTCTATGCTCCTGAAGCTGTCAAAGCTTGGAGCACGGGCACCAGTGATGGCTGCGCAGCTCCTGAGACGACCACCGGGTTTCTTCAGCAACGAAGTGGGTCGGAGGAGAACCCGAGGATCGAAGAAATATGGAACAAAAATGGTGCATGTACATCTTGACATCTTGGAAAAATCAACGCCTGCTAATGCTGCAAGTTTGGGGTCAAGATGAGATTGAGTTATATTCAAAGCTCTTGATGAGAGGCAGCGTGAGATTACCTGGCGGAATATCAAGTAGCCTGCTTGTTGCATCTAAGATCCTGGAACAGGAATCCTCCTGAAAATCATTCTATTCAGCCACCTGAGTGTCAAATGTTGGGGTCCTAGCATGCAAATGTCAGCTAAGGGTCTTTCGTCGCAAAACCACGAGTTGCCCTGCAATGTTTCCAAAAAGGAAGTGGGCCGGGATCGAGTGTCGCCATTTGATCGCTAGACTTATCGACAGACAGCCAGCACACAGCAGCCAGTGAACCCAAATGAGATCTCGGAAAATCCTGCTGCATGCCGCAGAAATCGCCAGCTGTAGAAAAAGGCTTTGTAAAGCTCCGATGCCACACAAAAAACATGCCCAGAGAACAAGCGATGGTATTTGCGGACTGCATCTAACATAGGAGCAATCGAATTCGTCTGACAGATGGAGCATCAAAGACTCAAGTACCGAAGTGCTTAGAACTTCTTGCAGCAAAACCTGTAGCGGCAACAGAGTGGGAACAAGAAGCTCCTCACATTTACCCGCTTGAGGAAAATCTATGGTCACCCATTAACTACTTCAGAATTATTGTCTCACCTGAAATATTGTGATTTGGAACCTGGTTTCCAAGTCTCATTTCATGAGTGATAGAAATGAACTTACATAAATCATCATAAATCTGTGTTGAAGGTATCGATCAAGCAAGTGTGAGAAGCCAAATCAGCTCCAGAATGTCGGATGTAATCTGCTTGATGTGCGTAGCGCTTTTGGGCCGCTCCGCTGTAGATCTCCAGTGGTGCATCATCGCTGCAGTCGTGCCACCAACATCCAAAAAGAAGCCCCAGAAGGAATTTCACTGGATTTACATTCATGGGAAAAGAAATCGCACATGCATTCCAGGTCATGATTCTCAGCTTTGTTGTCTCAACTTCTCTGGTCACGTCAGGCTTGTGAAGTAGCGGTGCAAGCTGGGGAGAAGTGGCGATAGCCAGTGGGGCGCCATGTTCCAGGTAGTCTTCCAGATCATCAAAGATTCCTGGCACCTGCAAGCTGAGCGGAATAAACTATGATTGATTTTCTGCGAGGTCAGTTGGTAAGCCATGTAAGTTGGTAAATCTACCAGGATTGGATGCTTCCCATTCATCTCAATCCATCACACAGTTGGTCAGCCAGCCATCGCTTACGATCTTTTCCTCACGCTTACGATCAAAAGTATTTAAAGTCTGATCTTTCATGAAAGACTGCAATGTGCGCCTTTCCAAATGTCTAGGGATGAAGGGGTTATGAGAAGACAGGTCAGTCATAGAACGGATGGATCATGTGAAAATGTGGTTCAACAATACACTGCCGGCCATATGTTGTCTCACTTTGCCAGGACTTCACATGCAAAACTAGTAGTAGTAGTAGTAGTAGTAGTAGTAGTAGTAGTAGTAGGAGTAATAGTAGTAGTAATAGTAGTAGTAATAGTAGTAGTAATAGTAGTAGTAATAGTAGTAGTAATAGTAGTAGTAATAGTAGTAGTAATAGTAGTAGTAATAGTAGTAGTAATAGTAGTAGTAATAGTAGTAGTAATAGTAGTAGTAATAGTAGTAGTAATAGTAGTAGTAATAGTAGTAGTAATAGTAGTAGTAATAGTAGTAGTAATAGTAGTAGTAATAGTAGTAGTAATAGTAGTAGTAATAGTAGTAGTAATAGTAGTAGTAATAGTAGTAGTAATAGTAGTAGTAATAGTAGTAGTAATAGTAGTAGTAATAGTAGTAGTAGTAGTGCCCGACGCTTGAGGGAAGACATCATTTCCACTAGACTCTAGACCATAACTTGGGATTTACCAAAAGAAGCTTGGGAGTCTCACACTGGAGTCCCTGCCTGATGCCTCTTCGCCCCGCTCAAGGTGATGGCTTTAGACATGAAGACCACTGATTCACAGAGCCTCCTCCAGAACCTCGCAGAAATGGTTTGATCAAACGCTAATGTCACAGCTACCCACGGGTCACCCAGCTGGCTCTGTGTTGGTCCCCAAAACTGTGACCTTCAGTGACATGCCAAAAAAACATGTCCAAAAGCAGCCTCCTAACAGGAAAATGATGGAAAATGCAACCCCCGGACACAAGACAAGAACTCAGTGCATCAGCAGTCACGAATGCGAGCCCTTACATTTTGCATGGGATCTAATCTTATGTACGAGGTAACTGTTCTGTGCTTCTCCCAGCTGTTCAACTGCTGCAAGATTTGCCTGTTCTGTGCTTCAGCGTGCCACCAAGGAACTCTGCATTTCTCTGCGAATCCACGGCAGAACTGCACAGTTTTGAATGCTTCTGGAGGATCCTTCCCACAGGTCTGTGGTCGTTAAGCTATCATCATCAATCATCAAGCCCGCAAATCGGACGTTTTCCCATCAAAAATGATCATCTTTGTCTGCTTTCTGACACCAACGTTCATGACTTAGCGAGGAGGCAACGCCTGAAAAAAACCCGAGAGGAAGCTCCACCCCCGGTTTTATTGGGTGGAGCAGCCATCACTTTTTATGGCCCTGTCCCATGACTTCACCAGGTCGCTACCCTTGAAACCCACAAAGGCCCCCAGGATTCGCCCGTCCTCTTCACAGCCAGGTGGTTCAACAGCGCGAAGGTGGCAAGCTGCTTTTCGCAGGCATGGCGCTCCCGCTGTTGGAAAAACGTGTCCACCTACGGAGCGGAGATCATTGATGGATCGCCCCGTGATTCATTGATCCTGGGGTGAAGGTCATGGTTGATGGTTCATATATGATAGTTTCTCAAAATAGGGGTCCTAAATCATCCATTTATAGTCATTTAGAAGTACCAAACCAACCATTTTGGGGGTCCCATATTTTGAGAAACCACCATATGGTGGTGTCTGAAGCCATGATCCGGACACCTAGTTTTCATCCAGTACAAGTCATTGATAGTAATGCACCAACCATTTTTTTTGGGGGGTCTGCTATGTCTTGATCATGAAGGTGCCCGGCCGCCTGTTCCCATCGAGGCATGGCAGCCCAAAAAAACGCCCACGTCGCGAGACACGGTGACCGGGATGGTGACGTGTGATACGATCAGATCAATGGAAGCTGTCAAACTGACCTGGTAGACTCGCCGTTTCTCAAAACGAAGATTTGTGCAGAGTCATGATCAACCATGATGACCATTCTCAACCATCATTGACCATCGTCAACCATCATCTCCCAGGATCAACCATGATGAATCATGAACCCCATCATTAATCTAATTTGAGTGACTTGAACTTCATAGAAATATTTGTTGTCATCCTCCATCTTCAGCTCTCAACATCTGGGTATGTGCCAAAATCGGGTAACCAATAACCGACTAAAAAATAATCATTTTACTAGGAACCAGTGGTTTTCGGGGGTACGAATATTTTAGCACATACCCATCTGGCTTCAGCTGATTCTCAATCCGCACTGCCACGCACTGCCTCTGCAACCTCTTTCAGCAGGGTGTCCAAGAAAGATCCGTTCAGCGAAGAGCTGGGGCCCGCTATGAGGATCTGTTTCCTGAGCGCTGAAAAACATGCAGTGCAACCCAACATTGGAGATGCGGGTCACAAATGGCTGAGACGTTTTTCATCATTCATAATGAATTCATTGATGGTCAATAATCATGGTCAATATTGTCAATACTTGTAGTGGTTGATTCGTAATGCTTACTAGTGACTGGTAATTAATGCTGAAAACATACTTTAATTGAGGGGCCGACCGCATATTGCGATCGTTACATAGCCATCACTCAACTTTTGGACCTGAAGGTTTCCAGATTTGGGTCAAACTCCTTGATTGCCAAGTGTGCCATGTATGCTGGATCAATCGCCAAAGTTTTCCCCAAGAACCCAGGGCCGGGGCGATGGCTGGGGTCAGCCAATCTCCAAGAGTCAGCAAATCATGTTATATGGGAGGGTGTCCTTTTTTAGATATAACATGACTCAAAATCTCCGAGACTCAGCAAATCATAAGCAATGTATCGCCATTCAGGATGCCGATTCACTGCAAAGATATGCTCAAAATTGCCTCCACCCCGCGCCACGTGCCGCACCATGATGCGCGCTACGAAAAGCCGTGGCGAACTGGGCCCTCCACGAAGTCACTCAGGTTGCCCAGATGCCGAGCCAACATTTGCTGCAGCTGAGACAGAAGGATCCGACGGATCCGAATGGAGAAGGTTAAATAGATGGATGAAGATGAAGATGAAGATGATTTGCTGTAACTTCATGATTTTATATTTGTTTGTGGATTGTTTAAATTTGAATGAATCCGAATGAAGCCTAACACTTGGAGCAACATTTCGATCAGGACCATTCCATGACTGTACGATCCCAGTTTTATCAGGGCGGATCTTATAGTGGAGACTGAGATACATCAATTTCTGATGGTGACTCTGATGGTGCCTGCAGCCTCAATGCTGGCGATGAATTACTTCAACAGGGTGACTTTTACGTCATCGCCGTATATAGCGTTACCCCTCTAGTGGATGACCTATTTTTGCGCGAGCATTGGATTGGCTTTCTTTTTCGCGACTCAACATGAACTCGCGAGCAGTATGCTCCAGATAGTCAAATTGGTGAAACTCAACATCTGCTCAAGAGGTATTCAAAAAACAGGTCGCTTGCATGGTTCTTAGCTTCCCAGCACAGTTTTGAGGCTGCAAGTGCTCCATGCAAAACACAAACCAGACTACTGTAGTACAAAAAATGAACGAAGGAAACTTCCAGCGCAAACTCAATGCCTACATCTCAATGCGACTTGACCATGAGATCAAAAAACCGAACAGTTCAGTTGGTGAGGCTTGGTGCAGTTGAAGCCGGAAAAAAACACAGGACGCGTCTCCAACTCACAAACGACAGGCCGGATGTGCGGCCATTGCCGTTATAGGCCAAATGAATACAATGGTTTAAATCTGGGGAACTATCACTTGTGGTGGATGCGTATAGTCAAATGGCATAGTAACCGGCTTATAACTACGAGGCACACCTTGTAGATGGGAGGGAGGACGCAAAAGCAGGTAAGCAAACAATTCTCAAACATTCTGAAACGATCTGCAAAATCTGAATCTTTTGCGCGAGAAAGCGCCATTTTTCAGGTGTGATCGTTTCAGACGCCCTTGATCCTTTGGCTTAGCATTGGCTGGTCACACCATCCAGGGCATCATCCCAGCTTATGATTCTATAATTCTAAAATGATATCCTCATTCTGAATCGGGAAACCCATCAAAGTGGAGGCGCCGTGTATTTTGGATATGGTTCTCAAAATAGGAAGCCCTAAAAATGTGAATTGTATTATTTATGTCACTACAATGCTTCAACCATATTCATATTACATCATATTTCATTTACGGTGGTTTTTCACAATAGAGGTACCCCCAAATCATCCAATATTAGTCATGTAAAAGAATAAACCAACCATTTTCGGGGGTCCCCGATTTCAAGAAACCACCATGACGAATAGTTGTTCGACCCCTTCATTCTAAGGGATCGATTTTTGGACAAGCCTTTCATCTCATCCGCCCGTCGCCTCATCCAGGTCGGCCACCTCCAAGACTTTGGTGCTGAAGAGATCTGAAGCAGCGGTGACCATCTGTGGGAACCACCGTCAGAAGGCGGAAATTGTTGCGATGAAGACTTCCACGTGTTACATGATTTTGCAGTGCATTTCCGGATGGAAATGTCTGCTGTTCCAATTTACAGCTGTTCACATGGCTGCCAAAACTCAAAACCATGCACCTCCAGTTTTGAGAATGAAGCAGCTACACAGGCTTGGCCGTTTTTACCTGTGAGTATATATGTACAGCAAAGTACATATGCACGATATACTTATATACACACGCGGTACTGGTCCACAGCAAATGCACGGTTACTCGAGTGATAACCCATTTGCGATGCTTTCAATCCCTTGTGACATCATGTGGCATCCTGCAAGAACATGCAAGACCAAGACAAAATCCAAGCACATATCGTAAGGGCAAGTATGTATGTGTACGAACTCTCATCACAATTCACCATTTAGATTCTGGGTCACCTCGTGTACATCCAGGACAGTTTTGCCAGTCATGATCTCTTGCTGTTTCATGGGCACATCGAACTCCAAAACCAAAAACTGTGGATGGGCTATGTTTCTTGGAGCATTCCCATCATGGAAGCACTGCTCGCGCCTGTCCAGCAACAGTTACAGCCCGGCAGGGGCTGCCAGTCCAGCACAAAGTGCCGGCCCAGGTGATCTGCCAGCGTCTGCCTGGAGTCAACTTCTCAACTTCGGACCACCGGCAACTTAGTGCCTTCGAGCAGCTCCTCCGTGGTGGTCATAGCTGGAGGTAACTTCGAGATCTCAAAAGGTAAAAGTTTTGGGAACTTAGAGATCTTAAGTTAACTTAAGTCAACTAGGTGTAAAAAGCCAAGTTCGCCCTAGTTCACAGTGCACCCAGTTCCATCCAGTTCCCCACCCTGCAACGACTGCTCGAAGTCGATTGCAAAGTCCCCATTGCGGTTGAACCAGAACCCAACCAGGCGAACTAAAGTCCTGAAAGGCGAGTGCCAAAGGCCGTAGGACATTTGGTTGGGACAGGGCGTATGTCTGCGTATGACAGGTGGAGGTGAGAGGTTGAAACTTGCGATCTGGCTTGGTGGGTTGATATGTCTAGCTTTTAAGAAACCTTTCTGCTTTCCATTTTTCCGCATGGACTCGCCGGAAGTGTTCTGTTGTCATCCCTTGCAACTTTTGTGGCAACCCGAAGTGATGGATGACTCCCGCACAATGGTTAAGCTCTCCAATGCTGTGACTGCTAGTCACATCTACATTCATTTGGTTGATCTCGTGTATCCTGAGTATGATTGGACTACAAGCCGATAAGCCTATCGATTTCAATACGGTGGTTTCTTGAAATGCTGGTACCCAAAAATCATAAACCAATATTATCATCCCCTATTATTAACCATCATTAGCCTCCGCCGTAAACCACCCATAGTTTTGGGGTACCTCCATCATGTAAAACCCCCATATCTCACCGAGGCATCGGCAGCAGTGATTGGGAGGTCTCCTCTTCAAGTTTCATCGCTGCTTGACGCCATGACCAGCAGCAGCTTCACGTTGGGTTTTCAGAGACCAAAATGGGATGACAAATTTTTTTCAAAAATTGTTGGCAAAAATTGTTGGAAAAGTTGTGTTGGAAATTTTTTGCTGATTGTTCGTAGCAGTCTTTGCCGTAATGTGTGAAGAGGTACAGTACTGCAATTGGATGCTTCTCAGCTTGCCATTGTCTATGTCGATTGTCGAGGCAACAAACTCAAATGGATGGCCGACCGTCATTCTGCTCAACTGGTGTGGGCAAAGAACTTGCATTGAAAATTAGTTTGCGCATGTAATTTCATGCCTTACTGTAGTGTAAGATGTGATGAATGACTGGTTGGGGGTTCAGTCCTGTTCTAAAAATTCATAGTCAACCAATCAACCTTCCCAAAATATCCCAAAATATCGAGGAAAATAAAACATGTATAAAAACCACCTCATAGATTACAAGTCCGGCAAATGCAGGCCCTTGGCAAAGTGGCTCTGCTGACTTGTGATACCGGTGGGCAATTTCAGTTGTGCTGTAAATGTGTTTATCCCTCAAAATTGAAAATGTAGGCTGCCATCACACCTCCGTGAGTGCCAACACCTACGTACGCAGCTCTATTGGGATGCAGCCGACAGGTTGTTGCGGTCGACAGTATGTTGCTGCCAATGCTGAAGACGTCAATCCAGAAATCCAGGTCTAGTGTGAAGCGTATCGATGCGCTGAAAACAGGGAAGTTGAAATGATTTGAGTTGTATACGATGCGTATCTCTTAGTTGTACCTTTGAGTCACATTCGTTGTCCATCGCGGACGCCTCAAATAATCCATGGAAGTTGACCATTTCCAGGATCCATTCGCTTCGTCACATGGCCATGAAACATGCTGCAGTGCACTATAGAGAAATCAACATATGATGCTTTCTCAAGCTATGACGGGGACTTCCCCAGTTATCATCCAGTGTATTAACCATTTACAGCAATAATCCAACCATCTTTCCGGTTCCCTATGGCTTGAGAACCCATCATTAGTATGGCTTTCATGCCATTGACACGTGAAGTCAGAAAGGCGCCCGCCTCCATGATGGCGTCCAGTAAGGCGGGACGAGTGACCTGCCGATTCGACATCCCTTCACAGCTCACTGAGATACGATTTGATCACAGAATTCTTGTCATCTTCTGCATCTATCAAGCAAGTTTGCGCAATTGCACGACTGTAAGCTACTGTAAGCCACTCTTCTGGGAGCAATAGGAGATCCATAGCGCGTGAAAGATCCATAAGCAGAAGCTACTCTTCTCCAAGTGGATCTTCCTGGTAACAGCTGGATCTCCCACCACGCGCCTCTGGTTGGACGCTGGAGCTGCTGGAGGACGATCGTGCGACTTTCAAGGCTCCGGCTTGGCTCAGCTCTTCCATGACACGCACCTCCGCTGCCATGTCCTTGGAGAGCCAGTGACACGCATGAGTCCTGCCTAGGGACGGAAGACGGAAGGATCAAAATCACAAATTGGTTTGGGTTGTTAGTAATCAAAGTAAGACATGGATGTTTACACAGAGGATCCTGTTCGTTACACCAGCGTGTACGGATCCTTTGGTGTAACACATTGTGTCTGCGGCACATTGACGGACGGCTCACAGCCGTGCCATGTCATGAGATCGTACATTGGTCCACTCAGCAGCGTGCGATGTCAACAGCTTTGGCCGATTCGACGTGTTTTGTCGTAGTGTGAAGTGATGGCAGCATGCTTCCAAGATGTATGCTACCTTAAGGTGGTGAGGGCCCCCTTCAAAAGGTAGGGTACATCTTCCAAGATGTTGCAAGTTGCAAAAACACCTTCAAACTGAAAAATGAAAACTTGCATGCTTTATCACCCAAAGATGTTGTGTTTGGGTCATAAATGCAAACTGACCCCCGAAGTGGGGCAAGGTCTCAAGACCAAACATCGCTGTCAGCTGCGAGATGTTCACACTTGCTCAGATACTGATGGATGGGCACACAGCCTATCTCCTTCTGACAAGATATGGGAGTCTCTTAAGATAGAAAACGCCCGAAAATGGTCGCCTTGACTACTATAAATGATTGCTGTTAGATGGTGTAAAGGACCTCTATTTTGAGAAACACCCATATCATTTGTCCGACTGCAAGTCCTGGGCCACCACAACAAGCCCTGCTGTCAACAAGTTTTCGCAGGCAGCTAACACCTTGGCCTTGATGCGTCAAGGTGCAAGGTGTCCCTTAAAGAAGAGAATGATTCAATGATTCATATAGCTTAATGATCTATACAACAACAATAATTCTCACTCATAATATTGAGTGCTATATATCAACCATCAGCTGCGCTGCCCCAACACTTGGCAGTCAAGGTGCCGGATCGGTGTCTTTCTCCACGTCTGGGATATGCCCATGGAGCTTCAGCTGCTCATAGAGCCGGCTCTTCAAATAGCTCTTGCTCATGAGCCGTGTGTAAGCTTGGATTGACCTTGGAATCCAGGTGGAAGTGGCTGCAAATGTATCGAAATGTATACAAATGGGTGGAAGTGGCTGCCATTGCTCCAAATGTTGCTGAAAAACTGGAATCTCAGTCCAGCAATCAACACAGCTTACGGAAAACCGACATTGTTTAGCAACACGATCCATTCAAGAAGCCTCTTCATTTCCAGGTGCAAGGGGATTCTTGGACCAGCAAAAAACATGACCAGCTTTCTTTCAATCAGCTGAGAGAAGACCCTACACCCTCAGCAGTCCAAGAAGCCATGGTTTGGCGATCACGAGTGGCAGCGGTCTCACACCCCCTTGATCTTCATAGCGCATGAAATCAAAGAAGCCTCGCGCAGCATCTGCTTCGGTCCACCGCAGGGTCAATGGTCTCCCTGTGTCATCAAGTCTCTTTTTGTTGCGGACTCTACGCAAGCTGAACTGCCACTCAAATAGAACCTAGCAATGATTCATCTTAAATGAATGTCACAAATGTCAGTGAATATCACGAATGAAAAGGCAGTGTAGCTACTGTGTACCTATTGTACTGCGTATGATACGAGTACAATGAATCAATCGCAGGCCATAGCTCCTCAGCTGTTCCAGCAGCTTCCAGTCACAGCCCCGACCTGGCCGCAAGCTCTTCTCCACCTGCTCGGCCAGAAATGCTCGGGAGAAATGGCCGTACTGACGGGTGTAGTCCAGCATGAAGGGGACGGAAATGGTAGCATAGCCTCGGCAGCTGCCACTGAACCCAGTCAGCCCCAACATCAGGATACCCAAACCATGATCGAATCTCGACACGAATGATGAGGAACCATCGAGACACCCAGAGCCGACAGACACCAAACAGCCAGATTTGAACTCATGAATACGATCCTACACTTGTCCTACGCAATTGGATTTCCAAACTAGTCTTGAATGGTCCTTCTGATGCCAATTTCGGGCGTCAGTGTCCAAATCACGTCGACACATCTCGACCCTTGGAATATATGGAACCATAGAACCACATCCAAAGAAAAACATCATATAATCATACCCGTATAACCAATGACCACCATGGATATACACTTCAATTTGTTTCACCGTTTCGCCTTCCTGCCCAAGAAGCAGCGCGTAAAGAGGGCCAAGAGTTCTGGGCCATGAGTCGCGCCAAATAACCGATCAGCACTCCGCAACAGACTCCTGGGGCGGCCAGAGATCAGCCTAGTCGCAACGTTGTGCTCCCGTTGTGCGAGCAGATAAATGTGGCTGAAAGCTGCATGTTTGCTGCAAAAAGGTGGCATTGAAAAATGCATTCCTTCATCTTTCTCATTCTTTCTCATCAAGCGAAGGGCCATGTTTGCATCTGCTTTTGGATTCTGCTGAGATTGATTTCTTTATCTTTGAACACGCGACCAAAGGTCGTCACATTGAGCAATACATCACATGGGTCCGTCAAAAAGGAGAGTCATTGTACTTTGTAAAGCTATGTGTTCATATCAAAAAGTGTTCATTTTGAGTCCTTGAAACCAGCTTAGAGACAAACAGCGCAGAAAATCAACCTTGCATCTTATAGTGGTGGTTGAGCTCAAAGATGAGTAATTGATACTACAGTAATTCCTACATCAGCAATTCAAATAGTAATTCATATTCACTCTTATTGAGTGTTTATCATATTGTATCCTTTGGTGGTTTCTCCACTCATAAGGGACCCAGCACTTATCATCCAGTAGCCATTGATAGTAACAGACCATCCATAACGTTGGGGTTCCCTGTGGCTATGCCTTGAGAAAACCCCCAGGTGTTGGTGTTTCTCAGCTCCCGAGGAGTCCAGCGATTCGCCCAGCGTCTGATATGCCACAGGTCCAGGCCTGTCCCGGAACCGGGCCAGGGTCGAAGCAACCTTCACACAGACCTCCAGGTGTGCAAACAGCTTGGAGCGTCGCGTTGAGTGCTTGGAAAAAGTGGTAAAATGAACATGTGTAGTACGTGGAAAGGGTTAGAAGGTACCATTTGGTGTTTAGTAGTTGTCATTCATTGCTTGGTAGTTGCCATTTTTTAAGTCAGTAGTTTTGATCTGGTGCAAGTTTATGCCTATCATAGTAACTATCGACAAAACAATGTTGTTCGGGTCTGTGCTGACGAGGATCTGAGAAGTTTCGCTTCTCACTGGGTTCTACCGGTTGGTTCCCCGTAATGATTTGCAACAACATCAGTAAGCCCGCTCAATAAAGATTGAACCCATTGACCAAGCATTCATTCACCATTGACAGCTGATTCAACACCATTAAACATTATTGCTAGCCGATGATTCTTGGCTAATAGAGCCTCTTAACACTTTGTAAATCAGGGCTTGAGAAACCGTGAAGGATATCTCCGGGCGACCCCAGACCTCCGCAGGACGTCTGCGAACCAAGGTGTACATGAAGGCGCGATGCAGTTCTTCCAGGGGTAGGGCATCAACATCCAGCACCCGCACCTCAGAACAGCTGCGGAACAAACCGACATCTTTTTTAATGCAAGGGGAATGAAGGGGCAAAAATGGGCATGTCCATCACTTGCCATCGTTTCTGAGAACACCTGGTTGATCCCGGGTAGACATATAAGATTCGCAAAAAAATGGTGTTTGGAACCCAGAATGGGTCACTTCACTTCCCGTGATCCCCACAGTGCTATTGTGATCACAAGAAGAGAGACTTGCATTGAACTGAAGAATAACCTGATACGTGGCCTGACATATCAACTGGCAGTTCATGTGGCATAGGCGATGTCTTCCATTCTGAGACTATAAGATGTGTCCTAGAACAGCTGCGTTCAGATACTGCGCTTTTTGCTGAAAAGGAAACAACTGGGAAGAACTGGCATGTAATCTGAGAATCCATCTAGGTCCTCCCTTGGATCATCCGCTCTCCTCTGACACGCTCCATATGTGTTCTGACATGTATTCCGACTTTTTCATTTGGCATGGCCTTTGTTATGTTTTTTGACATGTGTTCTGAAAGTTTACTTTAAAACAGAAACGGAAACACCAGCATATTCTGGCATGACATGTGACAGGTTCTCTGATAGTTTCATCGTTTTCCCCCATAGCATACAGAGACTTGACATGTTCCTTTGGCATTAGCCATTCCATTCGACATGTTCCCTGGGATTCCAATTGGATTTTGGCGATTTCATTTGACATCCAATCTAACAGGTCGAGGTCCAGTACGGTATGCTCTGACTGCTTGGTCTAGGGTCGTCTGCTGACGTAAGGAAAAAGGAGGCCAACTGTTTAAGACATCCGGAGACACCTGACCAGTAAGTAGGAGAAAAACATGAAAAAAAAAATAATGCCAAGGCAAATCTGCACAGGTTCCAGTTTCTCTGATTTTGAGCCCGTTTCACCTCCCCCTGCCAAAACCTGTCGGAGCCAGCAACAACCAGCACAAAAACACTTTGTTGGGAGGTTTTCTGCTTTCTACTGGAAACAGTGCTGACATTTCATATCCTTCATGTTGTTAATAGCTGATGTACCGCCTGATGAATTAGCCATCCCTGGTAGTGCAATGAGTTCTATCCCAAGGACATTCAAGGTAAAAAAGGCGAAGCAAAACACAAGGCAACAGCTGTATATTCACTGGCTCGCCTGTGGCGCATCCACCAAGATGCACGGATGGGTTCCTCATCGTTGAATTCAAACTGTCCAGGGCGTTTCTTCCACTTTTTCCGCCCCTCAGATGTGGCGGCTTGGCTCACCTTAAGAAACACAAGGCTCATTACAACTGGCTGGTATTTCCAACCTTTCTGAAAAGTATTCATCGAACAACCGTATGTCATCTCAGAAGCCTTTCGCCCCTGACATCGCCAATACCTGGCCCAATAATCTGCCCCAAATACATACAACCGTCCCTATCTATTGGGAGATAGCAAATGTTTCAACCACAAAAAATGAAAAGAACACTAAATGATATCATTGGATCATCTATGCACAGGCCTGTAGGACAACACAAAACAGATATCCTACTGCAAACGATTGCAAACGCAAATGAATAAATCGATATGCATATCATATATAATATGTTTATCCATGCACACATGTTTCATATATGAGCATATATACCTATATACGTTTTACATGTATACTTCTGACAGATGCGAATATGTAGACATCTGCGCATACATCTTCAGCCACAGGCGAATGAGGACATGAAACTTTGCAAAAAGAAGACGGTCCGCTTCCCCAAGAACCAAGGCACAGTCGAGCCTTTGAATCCTTCGGTTTTCTCTACCTCTGCCAAGCGTTGCAACAAACCAACGGGTGTCCGCTCCAACGGATCTTCGTCGGGTCGTAGACGCTTGCGCCCGCGTACTGCGAGGCTAGGCATATCCTGACAGCTCAGTGGTTTGATGATGGCTAATGTATGAGTACTTCTTGACGATGATGATAATGATGGCTAAGAAATGTTTCTTGATAGTGAATGATTAAAATGATGTTTGAACATGAGTTTAAAAAGGCTTAATAAATAGTTATTACTTATTACTAAAAATGGCTAGTAATGGAATGAACCCGAACAGAATCTTGTTGTCCAACTAGTCGCGATGCCAAGGCTGCTCAGACATCAAGAAGGTCAGAAACTCCATGAAAAAACTCTAACACCAAAACTCCGTCTCAGCCTCCAAACAGCACGCATTTGGATGCTTTGAATGGGTTTTCGATGTAGTTTGTTCACACAGGTTGTGAATGGACCCACTATGACCCAATCCTCCTGGGTATCGAGGGCATCGCTAGGCAGCGGTTCATCATCCTCTGCAAGGGCGCCAAGATCGGTCACGTGTTGGTGAAACACGGAGGCCACAGACTTCAAACGCAGAGCTGCCTGGCCAGTGGCATCCCAACTGATCTGGCTTGGCTCAATGGGGATTCCATCTATCCTACCCCGGGGGTACCCAGGCTAGTATACTAGGATAGATGAAAATAAGTACTTAAGGTAGGTTAGATGGGATGCCCATGGGACAGAGTAGAGTCTCTTTTCAAAAGTTGTGGATGGTTGTGGTCACCGGCTCTGGTCACTGTGCAGCAACGGCAGTTCCACAACAACAACAACAACAACAACAACAACAACAACAACAACAACAACAACAACAACAACAACAACAACAACAAGAACAAGAACAAGAACAAGAACAAGAACAAGAACAAGAACAAGAGCAGCAAGACAGCAGAAACCAAAGATCGCAAACTAAGAACCAACAGTCATAACATCAGCTATCAATAACCAAGAAGCAGCAACCAACATCACTTATCAACGACCAACCCTCCAACTCGACAACCAAGGAACAAACCCAACCGAATGCATACTTGTACACACTCCCCGCAAACAAAGATATGATATGTTCAACCACAACAGTTGAACGGTGGGGTAACTTGACTGCGGTGGGCTCACCCCCAAAGTGAAGCAACAGACGGAGTATTCTGGTTGGTGATGTTCAGCCCAAAGGTCGCAGTTCATACGTGAATTCAAGTCACTGCTCCGAACCTGGAGAGATTGGTATCAGGGAGAAATCTCTAAGTAGGTCGATAGTGATACAAAATCACACAACGGCCCGCCAAACAGAAAAATAAATCTATACGAAAAACTCACCAATGCTGATTTGACAACCGCCCAGTCGGTCCGGTAGGAGGCTTCGGGGCAAAAAGCACAATGTCTGATGTGAAAAACCAGCTGTGCAGAGCAACCGGGTAGGGCGGCTTCATCAGCACAAGAAGAGTTTGGATGAGCCAAGGTGGCTATGGGTCAAAACCCTGTACCCCTCGTTCCGCCATCAATAACCATTGTTTTTTGTATGAAATTGTTGGGTATGATCCCCCTTGTTGTTGGTTGACTGCTTGATCCATAGGCACGGTTTCGTTGGGATTGTGCTGATCCAGTGCTCCGGTGATTAAGTCAACCAGATCAAGGCTTGGACCGCTCGTTTCACCATGAGAGCAAGGGGAGTGGGGGATGCTCTCAATAAACAAGCATCACTTGATCCATAAATCAGCCATGATAATCAATTATCTTGGGATTTGCCATAAAGTCGATGGTGACTTACCATCAAAGATCGAGAAGGTTCGTTTCACAGCTCATTCTGCTGCCTTTTCCGCTGCAACTTCGTCTTCCGCTTCCAAGTTCACAGGTTCTTCAGCCTCCTCTTGAGCCTCCTGAGAGTCAACGCTGAGGGGAAGAGCTTGAAGGTCTACCCAAGTCATGCAAATAAAATCTTCAAGAATGCTTATTTGTGCCGCAAATTCTATCCAAACACGAGTTCAAAATTCTGTCACCCATAAACCATTGGCAACAATGTGATCTACCATTTGTGAACCACTATGCATTAACCCGCGCACTAAGAGAAGACATCTTGGAGTCTGCCCAGCTCCTCCAGGGTAGGCTCTCTGCCTAGGCCATCCATGCGGGCAGGCGCCAAGCGACCCAAGTTGCTTCTGACATCACTCTCCCTGGCGCGGATGGGGAGCAATGTCAAGACTTGAGACATGGCCCACATAGTGGTACTGTACTGCTGGAGTTGGTAGGTCAACCTCGATGATAAGCATAGATAGATTGATTGATAGACAAACAGATCATCAATCACAAAACGGGGGGTTTGTGATTGCATCACAAAACGGGGGGTTTGTTGCTGTTTCGAATCAAGCAAAGACCTGTGGATAGTGAGACAGCCCAAAGAACGAATGTCATGGTCGCGGTAGCAATGTCTTAGAATATTCCTGAACTGTCGAGGGCTGATTGTCTCATGGCTGGGTGGTTGGCTTTGTGGAAGACTGTCTAGTAATATCATTTTACGCCCAAATTAGCATGAGAGCACGTACCACCTCCACTACTTTCTCACCGCATGTCCGCAAAGCGTCACCTCCTAAAAGGTTGACTTCTCCGTCTCCAACTTTGGGAGGGATGAAATCTGTACTCAGTGCACCGATGACTACCTGCCTCAGTGGCAACACGTCGCAAGACCACCTGCTTAGTGCGTGGTGCACGCTTCAAGCCACTTCAACGCCCAGGAGTCCAATCCACAACTCTTTGCCCAGGAGGTCTCAGTTTCACTCGTCTGCGCCGCCCGCTGGTGCGCCAGTTTGATCGCTGGGCGAATCTCCTTGAGGATGGTCCTTGATCACCTGACAAGTCTATGCATCACCCTGATCACCCTGAGGGGCGATGGCCTATGCATCTGCAATGCAAGGGCTTGGTTCACATTGATGGCCGGCAGCTGCGCTTTCTTCATAGAGTCGATTGAGTTGCTTCCTGGAGCTGTAGCAGGCGGAGTGCAGATAGTGCTGTAGTGGATCACCATGTTCGCTTTATGGTTGTTGCTGATAATAGCCACTACTATTTGATCAGTTGCAACCACCATTAATCATCATTGACCACTAGAACAGCAATCATTGTAATATTGAGCATGATCAGCAACAATCAAACTTCAAAAGACGTAAGCAACCATAAAGCAACCGATATTCAGAAGCATGATAATATTTAGGTGTTTTTCAAAATGGAGGACCCCGAAAAATGGCTGCTGCAGTACTATAAATTGTTACTATGGGATGATTTGGGGGTTCCCTATTTTGAGAAACACCCATTTATGAATGGATGTGAATGGTGGATCACGTGCCATATTTATAAACGGAGCTTTGACTGAGGACAACAGCATGTCAAGAAATGATCAAGTAATCTCAATGTGTCAAGCAATGCAGTGTCTTCTTCCAAGTTCCATTTAAGTTGCCTGGACAGCATCAACAAGTCCTACTCAGTCCTACTCTCACACTCTCCATGCCGTGTCCGAAGATTTGAACATGTTGGTACCATGCATCCAAAAATGAGCATTCTGAACCATATCTGAACCGCTCGAAAAGTGTCCTGAACAATAGAAACTAGGTATTTTCCTTGGATCAGGAGTTTTGATCACTGGAATGAGCCCATGGTCATCGTCCCCGTCCTCCAACTCGTCATTCCAGAAAGCTCAGTGGACTGATCCGAGGAGTGGCAACACTTGGCGTCTCGAATGCAACCTGACACGGGGCCCCTGGTTCGCGGATATCCAAAACAAACGCGTAGGGTCGGGTCATGAAAATCCGCAACAAATAGGATATCGAGTGAATCGAGTGTAATTCCCCACTGTCCCCCACTCGGGATCAGCTTAACAACGAAGGGATGAAACGGATTCTTTTGAGACAAGGCTTACGGCTTTAGAGAATCTGTATACATTAAATTATATTGCACTGCACTGCATGACATTGCATTGCATCAATTACTTGCCATTCCCCCACGTTGCATGCCATTACATTCCGCTGCATTACACTCCATTACATTGCTGCCAATTCATTTCATTCCACTACATTGCATTGCATACATACATAGATATGCGCTCTAAACGGGTATATAATATGCGTATATATATATATAACCATCCTGGAGTAAATAGAATCATCCATGTTCAATATTAAAACCATTAACCAATTGGGGATGGTCCAATCTGATATTCTATCTACTCCAGGATCACTATGAATACATATATATATATACATATATAAGTTCTATGAATATATAATGTCAAGCGTCCCTGGGGAGGCTTGACATTTGTTGTTGTCCAGTGACAAAATACAAAGATCTGCAGGAAAGAGCAACACTCGCGGCAACAAAAAGAGTAAGAATTAGCAAACCATGGCAGATACTTTCATCCAACCCGCTGATTGGTACTATAGTTTTCCTTGTTATTCCTAGTTCACAAATACTGTCAAATACTTGTTTCATGGTAAGAATACCCATGACACCAAACTTGTTCAATAGGTATTCCTATGGTATTCCTAGTTCACGTGCAGCACGGCCACTGAGCTCTGGTCAACTCTCATGCGGTCAGGTGCTCGCTGTTTCTAACCACCCATGTATACATGATACGCCTGCTATATGCAAGTATATATGTATATACAATGTGTTGTATGCATATGGTGGGTTGCCATACTTCCCGAAATTGGCCAGTCAGCGTGGAATCTCCTTTCATCATCAATCAAGATACCTACTTCTATTGACCATGTTTGATATGGAGGTTTCTTAAAATAGAGGTATCCATAAATCATCCAGTATTGATCATTGAAAGTAGTAAACCAACCATTTCTGGGGTCCCCCTTTTTAAGAAACTACCAAATACTTAAGTTATATTCTATTTCATTGTACCCATTTGTTAGTTACAATCATCAACAGCGGGTTGTCGGGTGAGGTTCCTTTTTTTGGTAGCACGCTCGACTACACTCTCTCCTTGCTGATTGATTAGAGACCCAAAGGGATCAACCACTATTGACCATTAACAATGACTAACCAATAGCCACTATCAGGAACCATCAACCCGCATGAACCTGGATATACCTCAATCATGAGCAACCAGCTAGCCATCCATCATCAACCATGATTTCAACCCTCATTCACCATCATCAATCCGTTACTAACTACATTCAACTCCAAAGCATGCTCAACCATGAGTCACCATGATTCAAGCTATCCACTCCATCAACCATGATTATCCACAAATCAATGCAGTACTTCAACCAGCCACTATGAAATTTCGCCATGATAGTCGCCATGATTCACCAGAATCTACCATACTCAGAAGCTCCAAAACATGGCCAGGTCCTCAGGTCATCCCCTTCCAGGCCGCTCCTCCAAACTTCGCCAAGTCCGTGCAATCTCCACTGTCCAAGGCGCACAGTGTCGCTGCCTGGGCGGGCCATCAAAACCGCCACCAATTGGTGGACAAGGTCCACTCGCCCCTCCTATGGGTGAAGCAGCAATGGAGTTACAATACTATAGAAAACATTAAAACATTACATAGGATGACCATATAAGAAGTAATGGTTCCAATCGCATGTTGGAAGAAGCGATGGCTATGAATGGTCATATGATGGTATAAGTGACCTGGAAAACTGTGGACGATTGGTACATTGCTATGATACTGGTAGGATGTAACAGGTGACTTGTTTGCCAGGAATTTCAACCACTCAATCATGGCTGGTTATAGTCAATTGTACGGGTTGAAAATCGTTAGTTACGGATTGCAGTTGTTAACATTTCACACCGGAAGACAATACATAATCGATAATGAATTGAAGTTGCGTTGGTACATAATGGTTGGTAGTGATTCTTGGTTGGTAACCAACCGGTGATGTCTGATCGTTGTTGAGAAACTGTAAAATTGTGACTAGATGGTTCACGACGGTTGGTAACTGGTAGTGGTTGACAACGGTCCACATTAAATGAAAAATGATTGATTGATGATAGTCTATGACGCTTAATGTTGGCTTTATGTGGTTCTAAAATGGCCGAGGATGATTAGTTCTGGTTCATCATCCTTAAACATCCTTAAACCACCACCGCCACCACCACCACCACCACCACCAGAATCACCACCACCAGCACCAGCACCAGCACCAGCACTACCACCAGCACCACCACCACGACCACCACCACCACCACCGCCACCACCACCACTGCCACCACCACCACTAACAACAACAACAACAACAACAGCAGCAGCAACAACAACAGCAGCAGCAGCAGCAGCAACAGCAGCAGGAGCAGCAGCAGTAGGAAGCTAGCAACAACAACAGCAGCAGCACCAGCAAGAACACTAGGAAGATAGCAAACAACAACAACAACAAGAACAAGAACAAGAACAAGAACAAGAAGAAGAACACCAACAACACTACCAACACTACCAACACCACCACCACCACCAACTCTACCAACACCACCACCACCACCAACACTACGTACCACCTCTGCGACTGATCCTTCTCCCCCTGCTACGTTCAGCCAATGTGCTGAGTGATCACAACCACCTTCACAGCCCTGAAGAGATGCCATTGCCATAGCTGTCAAAGCACATAGCACTGCCCAGCCACCAGCCATTGCGGCAGCTCCAGCTCTGTCCGAAGTCTTGGGCCGACATGGGGGTTGGGGTCGGCGAGGGCCTACCATTGACATGTTGATGTAGGTGACGATTCAACTCATTCCAAGTTGCCATAGTTGGGAGCAGGAGTAGGAGTTTACATGAGTTTACCGTTTCCTGCAGGAACTGTTCCATAGTACCAGCCTGCCAGCACTTGTCCTTGCTTGTCGAATGTGACCTCGGATTCACATGGTGAAAATCCTCTGAGTAGTCGAGAGTGGTTGAAGACGGATTTGGAGCAAATTCACTTAGAGTACATTCGAATTAGCCTCAAATCCACTAGTCCTCGAGGACATCAAGAGTTGATCTCCAGCGACATTCACGCAGCTGGCAAGCCACGCAAAACCCTGGGAATTCTGCCAGCTTGATGCCTGGCCCGCTAGTGGCAGGCTCGGCCACACCCGGTTAGTGATGCGAAAAACAGGCTGCAACAACGAATCGGATGTCGGATGCCTCCACTCGTGTCGGGCCTACAGCTCTACAGCCAAACAGCCATACCGAACCGTCACTCCGACTCGTATCATCAAAAAGAGGTAACAAATCCCCAAACCTTAAGGGTCACCCTTAAGGATAATGATTTGGGGAAAAAATTTCGGTTTTCGAAATTTCTTACCTTTGTTGTCATTTAAGTTCCTTTTGTTGATCTGATTTGGGATCTCCAGCACAATGTGATGACATACTTGCCCGTGAAGCCATGTTCACTGGTTTTTCGGTGTTGCGTTCCAAATTTTGTGAAGGAAATTCCCGAAATTATGACAGAAATTCCCGGAAACCAGATTTGCAAAAATACCATCGCCCAATTGTACCTTTTTCCCCCACCAAATCATCTTTGTTATTTTTTTCTGATTTGGGACTGTTTTTTGGCTTTGTTACACGGAAAGAAAATTGTCTAAAAAGGTAACACTTGGTTGATCTAGGTATATATAATATATGCAGACACAGATATACAGTATGTGCAAACATAAAATCATAATATGCATATATACATATTAATATGACCTTTGTCACACGGAAGATGAGACGGCCCCAGTCCACCTTTAAAATGATTGAGATGTGGTGCATAAGCTGCAGAGTGGGACGGATCAATCAGGTTGATAGATAAGAACTCCCTTCATGGCTCAAAGAATCTCAATATATCCCAATCTGAGCTGGTTTTCACCCCAGTTATTTCACACTCAATATCACCCTAGCTATTGATCCCAATTCCATATTTAGTAGTTACAACGTATTTCCATGCATGACAACCTTTCCGGCCATCAATCCCAAGGGTCCCAGCCCGGTATCGTTGGTCGCCTTTGAAGCTGCCAGCAGGCGGCGAAAGCTGCGCGGTGCATCACAACTCATTGCGGTAGGCACGCCGGCATAGCGCAGCAAGCATCAAGTAGAGAGGAAATACGTGAAATGTGGGTGCTCTGGTCCGTAAATGTCCGTAAACCATGGAACGGAGCACCTTGGATCACTGTTTACAACATCCTGGACATGTCACTGGTCACCGTAAAGGCCAATTCAATTGGAGGATACGACGCTTTCTGAAGCTTTCTGAAGTCGACATGGAAAAAATGATGCATTCACTGTGAACTGCCCTCTGAGCTCGATCTGACGTAGCTCCGGGTTCAAAAAACTGCAACTTCGCAAAATGGTGCGGCAAGGGCAACGGGTTCAGCCACGTTGTGGTGGGCTGGGTCAGCTTTTTCAAGAGCGATGAGTTGAAACACGAAAAGTTGGGACTTTTCAATTTGTCAGTTGAGTGGTGGGGTATAGCCATGGTGGTACCTGCCAACCATAAGCATACTGTAATCGATAGGGAAACCACCAGTTAACTGGGGACAAAACCCAAGTGGTCTCATGACGTTTCTTGAGCGCTTTCAGATTCGGTTTATTGCTTCACAACTTGTCAAGCACATGCAGTTTCCGAAACTTCTTCCTTTTTATTGCAAGATCCTTCTGATATCCCCCTAGCATCAAATGACTTGAGGATCTGGAGGCCGAGAGGTAAGGGGCGAAAAATGGCTGGAAAGTACAGCAAATCACTATGGTAAGGTCAATGGTGATCATGATGATGGTGCTGGTGCTGGTGCTGGTGCTGCTGATGACGTTCATGCTCATGACTCATGGTCATGGTCCTGGTCCTGGTCATGGTCATGGTCATTTTTTGGGCAGACCTGGAGGATTGATCCCGGAAGGGCTGGGGGAGGGGGGTGTTACTGCCAAAGGATTTATGAGACTTCCTCCAGCTCAACCCACCTTCCCACCTTTTTAAGCGTACATTGACCGATCTGCGTCTGTCCACCGCGAAATTGCAGTCTGTCCAGCTACGAGCGAATCCCCAGGGAAGGGGTTGGCCCTAATGCTTCCATCATGTCCATCAACCAAAGCCACTAACATGAGACCGTAGCCGTCTATCGAAACAAACACCTGGTATCTTCAAACATATAGTTTGGAAGTTGAAACTCACGATGCTCGTAGCTGCTGGGAGTTTACAAAATCATGATGATTCAACACCAATTTTTATGAATCCATGCAGCAGAAGTTGCAAAAAAAAGCTAGAATGCAGCATTGCAGCATCACCCATATAGATACGTCGTGTGCACACAATAATTAACGTGTGTTCACATGTATAGAGTATATTTCGCATATATGTACCTGCATTTGTGTATGTGTTAATATAGTGGTTCTCAAAACAGGGGCACCCTGAAATTCAATATCAGTCATTTGATGTCATTTGAAGTAAAAAGCAACGATTTGTGCGGATCCCTATTTTGAGAAACACCCAAATATAGCTGCGAGTTCATACCAGCAGATGCTTGGAGGAACGTCCCACCAGCAGACTGGGATTGCTGCCCTTAAACCAAGTTTCATGCAGCAAGTTCCATGGAAGATGGACTGCTCTCCCTGCGCTTCACAGCTTGGCGGCACACGCCCTACGAACCCTACGAAGCCAGGTGTGTCACCGGGGATGGATCCAGATTTTTCAGGATCGAACCCAGGAGGGAACATCTCGTTTAGCACGACTGAGCGAAGAATTTCCTGCGGCAGAATTATGGAGTTCCCTTACCAGCTGTCTTCGCAAATGCAGATGGGTCACAGCCAAACATCATCACCCATTGTCATCAAGCATGAATGGATCATGGTTGACATTCACCAGGACAAGTGTTTGATTGGCTCAACCTCTCTGCACCACTTTCCCTCCCAGGCCTCCTTCAGCTTACTTACAGGAACCATCAGTCACAGTCTTTGCGGCTGAGTGTTCATTACTTTCTTTTTTCGCACGGGTAAATCATCATGATCTGAAAGAAAATATCATGATGATAGTTTCCATTTCGCAGATTGCATTCTTTCAAGATCATCACAAAGCCCGGCCACCTCGAAGCAGCCGTCATTGTTATGGCACAAGAGACAGTCCAGCAAGCCCAGGCAAGCAAAACGCTCTCGCCCGTCTGCTGGAAGTGATCTGCTGACCCCAACCCTCCCATGTTACTGTGGTACGCATTCAGTTCAAACCTATCTCGGGGGAGATGTCCCGCTTCCGTAACATGCGTGTATGTGAATGTGCCGTGCATCGTGTGATGTCATCCAATACTGCAATGTATGATGGCCTATGGTCTGGCACGGTATGGCATGGTATGGTATAGTATAACACTACATCGCGGTTCGGTTCAGTTCCGTTAGCTTTGGTTCGCTTCGGCATGTATACTGTATATGTCTATGTAAATATGTCAATCTATGATAATCTATGGCAAAACGAAGAAGTACAGTGACTCACTGGTAAACCAGTCGAAAATCTATGGGGAAACTTCAGACGGGTCGTGGGTGTCCCACGGGAGGGGCGTCATCCATCTCTGGGGCGCCACTGCAGGCCGCTCCGTCGGTTCATCTTCCCGCGCGTGCGATGCGTAGGCGCCGGCGACACGGCACTGTGTCTTGGCCCAGTTTTGCCTCGCCGAGCGCTGACCTTGGCGCCGCCACGGCTGCTAGGGGGGTCCTTAAGCCATAGGGAAACCCCAAAGTTATGGTTGGTATACCACTGCAAATGCTTCAAACAGGATGATTTAGGGGCAGCCCTATTTTGAGAAACTACCAGAGAGGTCAGCTCACAAGGGAGATTCTTGGAATACCATTGAAGGTGTTGTGAATTTGGTTGAATCATTCCAAACTCCAGCCACTATCAGCCACCCTTACTCATTCCTACCCTAGTTTGCTGCATGCTAGATTACGAATCACAGAATTACGAGATTGAGATTGCTGTGAGGTCAATTCAGAACCTCCAACATGGATAGGTAGTTCAGTCCTATTGCACATGCTGGTTCCTGGTTTTATAATGGCTAAGAATGGTAAATAAAAGGGGATAACGAATGGTTCAGTTCATCCTAGATATACCCTGCTGCGTGAAGCGGTTTGACGTGATCTTTCTTTCGCTACAGGACTGAGCCACTGATCACCGGTTTTGGAGACCCTCTTTGCTATTTCGCGGCTACTGTACGTACCTTGGGCCAGTTCTGGCCACCCATAGATTTGCCACCCAATTTCCGGCCCTGCCTCCTCGTGAACCGGGAATTTCAAACGATGAGTCTTCCAACGTTTTGACTGTTCTGTTCCTGTCTCCTGCCAGGAGTCCAAAAGACTGGGGATCGCGGATCGCGTGTTGCAATATGCAACAAGGAGACTAGTGAGCGTGTCGAGCCATGTTGCAAGCACGTGGCTTAAATAGATATACAAAGTTTAAGTGCTTTCTTTGAGACCATCCACTTTGAAGTCCAAATAGCTTGACACTTGACACTCGACGTAGAGGAGTAGACATCTATTTGGGAAGGTCCCATCGCTTACCTCATGTTTTCAAGATTTCTTACAACCCATGGCGGCCGAATACTACTTTTGAATTACCGGAGTTTTGACGGCTGCTCATATATGCGCGCAGAACAAATCTATCATACAATACATGTATCATGTAACCCTTCTTCCTTCGCGCATGATGACAGTAGCAACTGTGCCAAGAAAGCGGCCAAGGCTGTGTCTGTGCTGAAATTGGCATGGATGTTCATTGGAATAAATGATGGTCCAACTAAAATACACCTTGGCATAAGTTGGAATACCAACTTACAAGGGCACAGAAAAATGGAGTGCCAACTAACTCATGGATCCGTATGGATGCCCATGGATGTCCATGGATGCCCATGGATGCCCATGGATGCGCCCATGATGTCAATCCCTATGACTTGGTGCAACAACTACATACACAAGATCCGCAACCAGCAGCTGCCATTGCAAGATTTTGGTGGATGGATTCTGGGGATCAGTCAGCAGCCCCATCAAGCAATATCAAGTGGATGCTGATCTTCCTGATGGATATAGACAATTCCTTCAATGAATTCTTTATGAACATTCAAGATCATAGAGTTCATGTTAACCAATTCTTTATGAACATTCAAAAATCATAGATCCCAACATAGCCCATGGCAGCTCGGCAAAACTCGAATGAAAACCGGCCAACCCAACCCATCCCAACCAACCACGCATCCATTCAGCCTGGCTCCCGCGCCTCGAGTGGACCTAAGGCCGCCTCTAAGAAGTCCTTCTGCGACTGCTCCTGAGTCACTGTCGGCAACCCATCATCAGCCCTCCCAAGTCCTGCACGGCCCACGTCACAGCAAGGCCCAGTCCTCATCGCCTTCCTTGGACCATCTTTCCACTTCTTCGGGTGACACTTTCGGCTCAACATTTTCAACTCTGAGCTCTTTTAGCTCCTTTGATTCCTTTGATTCCTTTGATTCCTTTGCCATTTCCTCCTCAAGACATCTCTCTACGCGGCTGACACATTCAGCTGCATCCTGTCCGGGTGACTTCAACTCGTCCCCGGGACACACTTCGTTGGAAGCCGAGGCAGTCGCAGTTGCTTCGCCGCTCTCTGCCTCCTTTGATGCCTGCTCGTCGGCCTCCCCTGGCATCACTTTCTCGGATTTTGGCTCTTCATTTCGAGTCTCCTTGGCAGAATCAGCCAATAGTGGGGGTTAATAACTAACAATAATGGGCAAAATGTGACTGGATCAAGTTTTCGCCAGTGATTCGCAAACTCAGAGGGCTTACGATATAGTTGCAGCGAAATTCCCACAACGTGTTTTGTTTCCTTGCAAGGAATTGCTGGCACAAAAGAATGTGGAGACTGGGGCCCCAGAGGCCCCCCATGTTCAAAGGGCCTACCACTGGCCAGAAACTCACCTGTTCTGAATGAATCGGGCCCCTTGTAGTGCTGCTCAGTGTCGTTGGGAGGATTGCCGCTTGGCGAAGCCTGGTAAATTGAACAGATTTGACCAGGCTGTAACTGGTACTTATACCTTCAGGTAGATTTGGAAGCCTGGAAAACGAAGGAGTATAACGACGTCATATTGCTTACTACAGGCTCTGGAAGGGCGTTCGCAAACTTCTGGCAAATTCCCCATCGAATCAGCTCAACTCAAAGCAGAGTGAATGCAGCCAAATCAAAAAGGATCAAACAATGCATCCTCATGCATCCTCCGCAGCCAACACTGAAACACCCATCAAAAAAAAACGCACTCTCTCTGATAATTGATAATGTTTTAAAAAATCCGAATTGGTCAGGCAGATTGTCGCCCCAAATAGCCCCTCTACTGCCCCTCAACTAATCAACTCTGGCTGCTGTCCTCGAGTCGCCCTCCCCACAGTTGAGATCCCTCGCCTGGCCCGTCGACCTGGGTCACGTGGCTACAGCTGCCTTAGACCTTTAAGAAATACCTAACATGCAACCATTCCACTGCAGTCTCTTGGGCCACAGGTCTGCTTGAGATCACTCAGGTGCCAAGCAATCAAAGAATTTGTATCTTTTGTTCCTTTTGGATTCCTTCCTAACATCCAAGGCCCACCTGGTCCGCCCTAAATACATAGATTCTTGGGATAACAACCACGGCTGCTCCAGCTGGCTGGCCTCTCGACTTTCTCGTCTGCCTTGTGGCGTGCCATAGGTTCCATGTCTATGTTGGAAGGTCCATATCCAAAGATGTGGGAAGGCAGAGCCGTTGTGTGGACATCCGTGGTTTCCCAAGATGGGCAACTTGTGCTTAAATTTCAAACGTCAAGATACAAGAAGGCGCACTATTATATTATATCATGCAGTACAAGGAAATCAGCCACAGGGGTGATCATCAGTTCTGAAGCCACGTCCCCACCTGGCTCTTCACGAGACGTGGTTTCCGCGCCGTCGACCTCTCATGTGAGTTGGCAGCGAGTCAGCCGTCACCCCCCCCCGCGCGTTTTGGGGTACATTGGAGACCCTGAAAGGCTAACGGTGATTATGGTTCGTTGATGGTCAATGCTGAAGTCAACTGATGGTTAATGAGTGGTCAAGAGATGTTAACAATTGGTAAATTGCTGGTTTCTCGAAATAGAGGTACCCTCAGTTATCATCCTTTATGTTCGTCATTGATGGTAATGAACCAACCACACCTTTGGGGCCCCCTACGACTTAAGAAACCAGCATATAGTAGCTCCTTAGCCATTCTTGTTAGTGATTGCCCCTCATTATTTACCCTCACAATCCCCTACCATTCAGAACCCCCCAAATCATCGATTATAGATTCATTATAGCAATAAACCAACCATAAACCAACCATAAACCAACCATAAACCAACCATAAACCAAACTCCAACCAATTCTTGGGGTCCCCTATGGAATTTACCCGAAACACGGAACTGCCAGGCCTCACCGGCAGCCCCTGCCGGGCGCCCCCACTGCCGGCCGCTGCCGGTCGCCCTCACTGCCGGCCGCCCTCACCTCTCCGATTTGGAAGCCGTTGGGATGCTCTGTAACCTCGGGGGTTGGCTCAGCACCACAGAGCGGCCCCCCGTGGCGACGAGCGCGAACTCGGCGGGACCCAAGGGGATGGATGGACGGGTTGGGTTAATGATGGTTAATGATGGTTAATGATGATAAATGATGCTTAATGATGGTTAATGATGATAAATGCTTAATAATGCATGGTTGCTGATGATGATGATGCTTCATAATGGTTAATGATGATAAACACCCAATATTGGATGGTTAATAACTGGCGACTGGCTACAACCATTCACAAGGGTTAATAATAGAGGATGATGACCAACAATAATGGTGAAACACCTACTGGTTGGTGGTAAAAATATGCCCAAGTCAACCAACCATTTGTTAGTATGTTTTCAGGGAAAATAAAAAAATTTAAAACAACCAACCTACTGATTGTGAAAAATGAGTCATACGAAAGAAGAACCCGTTACTGCTCAACAATTTGGTTGCTATTGATCAACAAGTCAGCCGACGACTGGTGCAATGGCCACTCTTGACAGGGAAAGCCTTCTTGGAAGGGAAAATCATTCCTTTTCTCACTTGTTAAATATATATATATACTTATGTTACTTATGGGAAACAAGCAGGACCAAGCCGCGAAGGGAAAAACCTGCACAGCAAAAGGAAGAGGACAGCGGCAAAGCAATGGAGATGGATATCCTCCGGTTGAACCCATCGGTAGTGGTTTTCTTGCGGTGATCGTCAAGGATTTGTCCATCGAACTCAAATGGTGTAAGTAAACTCCAACAAACTAAATCTTTTATCTGCTCAACAGGTTCGATTCCCAATCTTCTGTATTCAGGGAATAGACTTTATGAATCTTTATCATGTCCTGACACAATGAAAGTATCGAAATCTCGCAACTTGGATCCCATAGATCCCATGGATCTCTCGTTTCCATGCGCTGCAAGGCACAAAGGGGGCAGCTGCAAAAGGGGCGTGGCTGTTTGCTTCGCTGCTGCAGGGTGTTGCCCCGCTGGAGGTTTTACATAGACCTGGCACACAGTGCTGCGGCTGCTGCAGTAAACTGATGCCAGCTTGACCCAAGCCAGACGCGAGATGATCGTGGGAATCGCAGCACGATTAGATGATGGTTCTAGTCTCGGCTATTAATCAACAACATGAACATCATCATGCATAGGGTTCTTACTTGATGCACTATTGTCACTATCGATTAACAACATTTGCCAACCATACACTTATTGGCATAATCAAGTACTGACAATTGTTGATTTGTAATAACCCAAAAAAAATCATCTCTCATGGTAGCGTCTGATCGGCCGCTCTGTGGACGAAAAATCGTTTATGCTTCCTGAACACCCAATACCCCAATCATTAATCCAATCACAAAAATCATGGTCCCAGCTGATGATTGATGATTAACGCCAATCATGAACCATCAATGGTAACCATTATCAACTCATAGTCAACTCAGTAAGGGAAACTAATATTGATCATGAGTTAACAACAGCAATTTTTGTTTGTTGATTAATCACGCTACTAAGCATGCATCCAATCCTGCGGGACCTTGTGATAGACCATTTTCAGACCATCGTCCAAAAATGATCGACTTAATTATCCATCCCAACCTTGTGATAACTAACCTTAACTAGGGCGTTTTTGACTTTGACGCAGTCTGTGAGCTAGGCCCGCCTGCTAACTTTAACTAAGCATAAGTAGCCAAAAAGACAGACCAAGGCGCAAAAATCGGGATGGATTTTCTCGCTCGCCCCTGGCCTGCGGCCAGTGCCTGCAAGGAGCTGCCGCACACGGCCTGAGTGCGTGGCTCAACCCGGGCAGCTGGAAGCGGATCATGACCCAAATCACCGGAGCTGTCGTAGGTAAACGACAGCTTGAAATGGTGTGTTACAGCTGAACTTTGGTGGGCTTACAGCTGAACTTTAGACCTGGGTTAACAACAGATTGAAAATGGTGCTTTGACAACAAAAGGCTGGATTTTTATACGCAACCAAGTTCGGGACTTTCAGAGTATTTCCATGCAAAGATGCAATTTACCATAATATGGTTGTGGGATGTCGTGGGTCAATATCAACCAACCAACGAATGGGTAATCGTCCACATCCCAACAAGGACTACTTTGGTCATTGGTGTGTGTGTGTGTGTATGTATTTTGTAAATGTCACTATATTGGATGATTGTGGACGTATAGATATCCGTTGGTGTATGCTTGTGTGGCCTGTGCATGTATGTATTTAACGTATGTAATGTATGTAATGTATGGTAATGTAATGTAATGTAATGTAATGTCATGTAATGCAATGCAATGCAATGTAATGTAATGTATTGTAGCCAAGTGTAGTGTAATGTAATGTAATGTGATGCAATGTAATGTAATGTAATGTACTGTAATGTAATGTAATGCCATGCAATCTAATGTCATGTAATGTAATGTAATGTATGGTAATGAAATGTAATGTAATGTACCGTAACGTAATGTAATGTCATGTAACGTAACGTAATGTAAAGCAATGTAATGTAATGCAATGTAATGGAATGTACTGTAATGTAGTGAAGTGTAGTGTCATGTAATGTAATGTGATGCGATGTAATGTAATGCAATGCAATGAAATGTATGGTAATGTAAGGTAATGTACGGTAACGTAATGTAATGTCATGTAACGTAACGTAATTTAATAAAATGTATTGTAATGCAATGTAATGTACTTAATGTAACGTAACACAATGAAATGTAATGTAGCGTAACGTAATTTAATGTAATGTATTGTAATGTAACGGTGTGTGTGTGTGTATGTATGTATGTATGTATGTATGTATGTATGTATGTATCTACGTACGTACGGTAGGGATGGATGGATGGATGGATGGATGGATGGATGGATGGATGGATGGATGCATGGATGCATGGATGCATGGCTGTCTGTCTGTCTGTCTGTCTGTATGCATGCATGCATGGATGCATGGATGCATGGATGCATGGATGTATGTATGTATGTATGTATGTATGTATGTGTATGTATGTATGTATGTATGTATGTATGTATGTATGTATGTATGTATGTATGTTTGTATGTATGTATGTATGTATGTTTGTTTTTATGTATGTATGCGTGCATGTCTGTAAGTATTTATTGTATTGTATTGTATTGTATTGTATGGTATGGTATGGTATGGTATGGTATGGTATGGTATGGTATTGTATTGATTGTATTGTATTGTAATGTAATGTAATGCAATGCAATGTAATGTATGTATGTTAAAAACGCTGTGAGATGTAATATAACATCCTATCACGTAGCGTAATACATGCAATTCTTCATGTTATGTTGAAGTGATGTGTTAGCATATCTGCACATTCACATGCAAATATCAGTACATGTATAGGTAGATATGTGTGTGTGTGTGTGTTTGAATGATGAACAGATCCCAATTGGTAAGGAGAAACAATCTGGTCAACGGCATGCTGACACCGGCCATGTAAGCCGTGGCGTGAAAAAAAGGTACTGAGCCGTCCAAGCCGGTCGCTCCTTAGCCCAGTCCAATCGCTGAATCAGTCACCAGGGGTCAGGCAGCTGTGAATCACCTGACCGCTCTGTGGAGATGCATCTAGATCATGGCAAGGTGTTGAGAGTCTCGTGATCCTCCCGGTTCTCTTGTTTAAGGGGACGGCATGCGTCGCACATTCGGCAAGTTGCACAAACACAAATGAATACAACTGTGCTGTCACAAAGACTGACATTTCCCGACAAATGATATAGTTTCTGACAAGTCTTCTGTTTTTTGAAGCTGGCGCGCGTTCTGTACATATGCACCTGGCTCTGACATATGAGCTGACCGGTTCACGAGTGACATTTTCATGTGACACATGTGTTGACATCTTCTCTGGGATTCACCCTGACGCATTCTCTGACATCTTCATCTGACATAAGGTGGTTCCCAAAATAGGGGACACCAATCATCCAGTTAACCATTTATGGTAACAAACCAACCATAACTTTGGGCCCCAAGTTTGAGGGACACCACCATAGCCGTTTGTGGCTAAGCTGACATGGTGGTTAGTCTAGTGGATGTAGCATTCCAGAGCGTAGCACACGGTACTTCACGGGGACCAGGAGATTTGTAGAGATATGAACCAGGAGATACGAGGAATATGAATCTGATAGGAGATGAATATGAAGCTGATAGTAATAAAATCTGAAAAAATGCATATGAATCTGATAGGAGATGTCATTTGGCCCAATGATAGCAGGGGAGAAGGCCATTAACGAAACTCTTGCGAAGAGAGTCATTCTCAAGCTCCCGGCCGTTGTGTCAAAAAATCCACAGGGAGGAAAGCCGTATCTCCATTGAAAAGGAACCCAAACAAGCAAACAACAAGCGTTCATTCACAGCTATCCTATGTTTAAAGTTTAAAGTGTTGGTGAACATGGATAAAATGAACCCGACAACAATGGCAGCATAGACGGCGACGGCCTGTGAGATGCCATGATTCAGCCGTCGGCAAGAGATCAAATTCATCTAAACTCTTTCGTCCTGTCTCCACCCTTCCCTCTTGGCACCTTCTTCTCTCGACTTCTGAAGCAAAGCCTTCAGCGAATCAAGGGATGATGGTAGAATTCTGAGACTGCTATGTGCGGGGGAAACACTTCTATCACTACATAAAGGTCCAACAATGGGTCCAATACCAACCCCGATATTTACCAGAGCCAGAACATAAGCCCCACAACTTGATTTGATCCAGCAGTTCTTTTTCGCGGTTTCATTCCTTCGTTCTTTGCCACTGTTAGCGAGCGGTTGGCTGGACTGCATAATCAACAGCACTTGGGGTCCGCTGCATTGCCACTCCTTGGGTAGACTAATCAATGATCTTGCAAGATACCATCATCAACCCATCATGGAGCATCAACCATTCTTGACCACCATTGTGAACAATGATTAAACGGTAGCTGCGTCTTTGATGCAATGTTTACAAAAATGCTTTATTTTTCAATTGTCAATCACTGTAGTTGAAGCTATCATTGACCAACCATCAATGAATCAGCCTCTTCAATCGCGTCAAATGGTGCTTTTAAAAAAAAAAAGCGGAGCCCCAAATTATCCTTACCAACTATCATAAACCAGCCATAACTTTGGGGTACCCATGGGTACCCCAAACATGGGTACCCCAAAGTGGCCAGGTCGAAACCCCCAGCTGACCGATCAGCCTCGTTTCAACCCCCGCAACTGGAACTGAGTTGCACACGGTGTGCTCCTGCTGTTGCTGCAAGACCTGTGGCGTTTGATGTCCCATTAAAGGGGCCCCATTTGGTGGTTTCTCAGAATAGGGGACCCCAAAAATTGTCGGTTTATTGCTATAAATGACTACTATTGGATGATTTAGGGGTACCCCTATTTTGAGAAACCACCATTTGGATACGAAAGAAACCGTATCCAACTGAGATACGAATTCCGATGCGATATTTCACGGGTAGGTTGATGAGAAAATCGACAGCAAACACTTCTAATTGGTTGTTCACGACAATTCTAGGAATATCGCTGGGAAACGGAGTGGTTGCAAGATGATGTCGCAACACAACATTTGTGTACACCAACGTAGGCTTAAATAAGCATGCACATGTGAGAATAATGGTTCATACATGTACCTACATATGTATGTAGTTGCGTACTTATGGATGTACAACATACGATGCACATATGAATGTACCTGTGCATGTAAGTACACATGCATGCATGTATGTGAATGTTTCTGTGGGTACGTATGTATGTTTGTATGTTTACATGCATGTTTGTATGCTGTGTGCGTGTATGGATGTGTTGTGCGCGTGTGTGTATGTTGTATCACTTCAAGTGGATCCAAAAAAACACACATTTCAATCAAATGCAATTGTTCAATGCTTTTCAACCATCAGGAAACATCAATTCACCAGTACGAGCCAAGTGGCCATTTTGAAGCATCAATCAACTATTCTCCAAAGTGAAGGGGTCCAGATGGGTCCAGGATCAAACAAAAGGGGCCTGAAGCATTCCAAAGGGCAGTGACTACAG
Organism: Symbiodinium kawagutii; assembly: GCA_009767595.1. NCBI lineage: Eukaryota > Dinophyceae > Suessiales > Symbiodiniaceae > Symbiodinium > Symbiodinium kawagutii. The sequence continues at coordinate 85,967 of VSDK01022592.1, forward strand.
CAATACTGTTTTTGAAGTGAGGAGCTCATGTGGTTTACACATCTCTCTTGTGAGTCCAGTTCGTGATGGTTTGCCAGTTCAGTTCGAGCTGTAGTTTAGCAATCATCCTCCTGCAAAAGCGGCATCGAAGTCCCTCCAAAGTTCTTAAATCCTCTTGTTCACCATGCCTGCTGTCTTGTTGCCCTTTTGGGTTTCGATGGATGAGTTCTTCAAGCAAATTATAGCTTGTCATAAGTGAGATTGGACGCCTTGGGAGACTCCGATTCATCATCAAGCATTGATTCACCTCTGACCGTTTGTTCACCATTGACAAATGATTGCGCATGTGCCAACCGTTGTCACGAGCATTATGAGCCGCTATTCACCATGCATTGAGCATTTATTCAGGACTATTCACGATCATTAACCATTAGACCATACTCTTGACCATTCAGACCCACAATTAACCATTTGTTAACCATTTCTCCGCCAGTGACTAACCGTTGATCAACCACGTATCAACCTTTATGAACCATTTACAACCACCTATCAAACATCTATTAACCATGTAGAAAGGTCTAAACCATTGATCAGCCATCTGTTTATCATTTGTTAAGGTTTACAAACCAGTTATGAATCATTTACAAACCATTGAACAGCCATTTGTAAACCACCGATTAACCATATATAGGCCATTTATTGACCCTTTCTTGAGCATTTGCTCATCTGTGAACCATTCAGGAACCATTTATGGACGATCTATCAACAGTACTACTTATTGAAAATGTATTAACAATTTATTAACCGTCTATTCACCATTTATGAACCACTTATCAACTATGTACCTACCATTCAACAACAACTTATGAAACATATGCGAACTACTCATCAAATGTCCATTACCTGTGTTTTGGCTATTCATTTACCATGCATTAACAACTTTTGGGCCTTTTATTTATCATGTATTCACTATCTCTAAAACGTTACTAACCATCTACAATCCATGTATTCACCATTCATGAACTAGTTACAAACCGTTTATCAACCATTTATCCACCACAAATTAATCATTTGCTCACCAATTGTGAGCCATCCACAAATCTTTTATCAACCATTAATGAACCATTTATGCATCATGTATTAAACATTCTGGAGCATCTATAAATCATGAACCATTTTTCGACCAATCTCTTGGATCATGGTCGACCATCCAGCAGCTTAACTATGTATAATCAATTCTCCACGACATATCCATCACCACAAAAAGGCATCCACGACTCGAGCGCAGGTCTCCATCCGCCCATCCGCGCCTGTTGAAGCAGTTGCTGGTGCACAGCCTCGTGCACTGCAACCCGAAGTCCCGGAACATGTGCATGGAAAATCTGCATGTGATAATGATTTATAATGTATATCCGTAACGGATGTGATCTCTATGGGTCGCTATGTGGCAATGCAATGGAATGCATGTATAAATGAATGTGTGAATGCAAGAGTGTATTTATGTAGGTAGGTAGGTAGGTTTGTATGTATGGTCCGTAATGTAATGTCATGTGATTTAATGTGATGTAGGGTAAGGTAATGTAATGTTATGTATGTTATGCATATTTCTATCACCATCATCAATAGTTCACAGTTTAATTATAACAAAAAAACCCATGAATGCTATTCTTTCTATCACGTGTAATGATCAAAACACTTTCGCACTGTCATTCTCGCTATCATTATTGTGATCGAACATGTTTACTAACAGTGTCATCCATTATGAATCAATCAGTGCCATGTGATTATGTATGTATGCTTGCAAAAATTCGCCAATTCTGATGCTTCCGTTCTTGGATTTTAGGAGGCATCGTCTTAAAAAGTCATGTTTCGGGGTGCCAGTCACAGCCTGCAAACGACGAATCGATTTCTCCGCGACCTGATGGTACTGCTGTTGCATTCCCAGTTGTTGAATCTGCTGAGCAATGGCCAGCTGAAACCTGGCAGTGTCATGTGCGCCAAGGCAGGGGTGTCCTACCTGCTGATCATTGCCTCACAAAATGGTGCCGCACATCAGCAGTTGCATGAATTCGCTCGCCCTCGCAGCAGAATCTTTTGTTTCGAAGCCCCCAGGGATCAACGCAAGGGTTTTATCATGTGATGCAGGTCGTCACTAGATCAGAGCTGGTGCCTGCACCAGTTTGAACTGGGGGCCGTTACAATCAAAATTTGAGTACATTCATCGAGTATAGTGCATTAGTGAGTGTCAGCTGCATTTCAGCATCTAACACGATCTGTTCACCTGTACTGAGACTAGGGAACAAATTTCTGAACCGTTCCAGCGGCTCTCAATGCCATGGCCTAGCATTCAAATGGCCAGGCAGCGCGGGGCTTGTCCTCGCTGCCCATGAGGTTCAGGAGAGTCTGAAGATCTGCCTCGGTATTGCCTGGCTCGGGCACATCTGTCATCTTCTTCAACTCCTCCAAGTTCTGACGATTCTCTTCAATCTGAGCCAAGCTCTCCTTCAAGGTCGCATTCTGCAAGCGCCGAGTGCCGGCAAGAGGGTCAAAGTTTGGCGCAGTGTAGGTTCCGACGATCAGCCCCTGAGCCTTGGGCGTCTTCAAGAAATGGTTGTTCGCGCAGGCAGCGTGCACTGCTGCACCATAGGGTGCGATTGCAGCCGCACCTGTGGTGATTGCAGCAATGGAGCCAGCACAAAGCGCATTGACATCCAGGAAGTCCTGGACACATGTGAGGGGCCATCTGCTTGAAACTTCTTGGAGGGGTACTCGAGAATTAGAGGGGTTAGACAAAGGATGACAAAAGGATACAAAAGGTAAAGACCGAAGCGAACTCAGACAGCAAAGCCTTGCTTCCGCACATGTCAAACCCATTCAAACGCCTGAGATTTCAATTTGAATTGCAAGATCCTAAATACTGAAAACATCCGAAAAAAGCTTTGCTGAGGGAGCAGAAATGTTGCAAGACGTTGCTAGCTAAAATGCGCGGCTGTGCTCGGGTCGATTCAGTCCTGGCAGTGAACAATGATCAAATTGATGAAGGTCACAACCTGACCGATGTAGGCCACGGCACCACCAATGTCGACGGTGCAAAGAGACTGAGGGATGCCCTTGAACACGTTGAGGGGTGTGCGGAATGTGCTCTTTTTGCACTTGTTGATGTTCACGGCCTTGTTGATGGCAAGCCCCATGTTTGCGATGTTGGCTGCCACCATCCCCACGTCCACACCACACTGCACTCCGTTGCCCACAGCGCCCTCTCCAATCAACAATCGTCAAGCTCCAGCAGCAATCTCTCCCAAGCCTGAGACCAAGCCTGTGACACCAGCAGAGCAAATGGCATCCACATTCAGGTGCAAGGCGCAATTGGAGGCTGCCAAGGCCAACTTGGTGGCCAGGTTTCCCACCCAAGCGCCCAAGATGGCGCCGTTCACTTGACAAGCCAACTCAGACTCACCATCACGGGGAGCGGGGCACGTGCGAATGATGGCATTGATGTCATCGCCCATGCCTACCGCTGAGACGAATGCCTCCAAGATGTTGAAGGAGCATTCCTGGATTCCTGCCCATTTGGCCTTTTGACCCTGGCGGTAGCCCTTGATTGCCTTGACGGTTGCAAGGGTATCCAACTTGCGGACGTGGTGCTTCTCCCAGTGCTCAGCATGCTGATGACCTGCCTTCACCATTGCTTTCAGCACAGTCTCATCAGCCAGGGTCTGATTCTTTTTCACTGCCTCAATCAGCTTTTGGCTCTTTGTGCGAATGGCAGACTCCAGGTCCAAACCAGACTTCCCCTGCAAGGCTGCAATGTTGATGCAGCCTCGACTGAAACCATTCGTGGACAATGCAAAGATGCCCACTAAAACGACTACAGCAGTCGTCACTGCTAGAGTCATCCTCTTGAGCGTGGACCGTTTCGTTTGAAACGAGTGGTCAAGCTCACCATCGCTTCCGTCATTCACCCGATCGAAGCCAGACATGTTGATCTCGTGCTTCACGAACGTGTCAAAGGAGTGGCAAGATCATGCAAGATTCAAGAACTGAAACGGCTTTTTGAATGTCACACAGAACATCTCATGAGAACACCACTTCGTTGAAGATTGGCAGGACACACTCATATGATCATCTCAAATGCATTTGATTGATGTTGATTGCAGCTGTTCAATCTGCTACAACCTGGCCAAACTGACATGGACAATTCATGCTAACGATCAATACCCAAAGAATATGCACCAAATGCAGCACATCAGCGGTTCTGGCAAGAATCTTTTGTTTCGAAGCCCCCAGGTTTCAACGCAAGGGTTTTATCATGTGACGCAGGTGGTCATTAGATCAGAGCTGCAAAAGGGATATGCTGGTGATGCAATGCAAGAACAGCACCACCACCGACCCAAGAACAGCCAGCAAGACCTCTGACCTACCATCACTTGAACTGGGGGCCGTTACAATCAAAATTTGAGTACATTCATCGAGTATAGTGCATTAGTGAGTGTCAGCTGCATTTCAGCATCTAACACGATCTGTTCACCTGTACTGAGACTAGGGAACAAATTTCTGAACCGTTCCAGCGGCTCTCAATGCCATGGCCTAACATTCAAATGGCCAGGCAGCGCGGGGCTTGTCCTCGCTGCCCATGAGGTTCAGGAGAGTCTGAAGATCTGCCTCGGTATTGCCTGGCTCGGGCACATCTGTCATCTTCTTCAACTCCTCCAAGTTCTGACGATTCTCTTCAATCTGAGCCAAGCTCTCCTTCAAGGTCGCATTCTGCAAGCGCCGAGTGCCGGCAAGAGGGTCAAAGTTTGGCGCAGTGTAGGTTCCGACGATCAGCCCCTGAGCCTTGGGCGTCTTCAAGAAATGGTTGTTCGCGCAGGCAGCGTGCACTGCTGCACCATAGGGTGCGATTGCAGCCGCACCTGTGGTGATTGCAGCAATGGAGCCAGCACAAAGCGCATTGACATCCAGGAAGTCCTGGACACATGTGAGGGGCCATCTGCTTGAAACTTCTTGGAGGGGTACTGGAGGATTAGAGGGATTACACAGAGGATGAGAAAAGGATACAAAAGGTAAAGACTGAAGTGAACTTAGACAGCAAAGCTTTGAGGCAGCATCGGTCACACCTATTCAAACGCCTGAGATTTCAATTTGTCTTGAAAAATCCTATATACTGAAAACATCCGAAAAAAGCTTTGCTGACGGAGCAGAAATGTTGCAAGATGTTGCTAGCTCAAACGCGCGGCTGTGCTCTGGTCGATTCAGTCCTGGCAGTGAACAATGATCAGATTGATGAAGGTCACAACCTGACCGATGTAGGCCACGGCACCACCAATGTCGACGGTGCAAAGAGACTGAGGGATGCCCTTGAACACGTTGAGGGGTGTGCGGAATGTGCTCTTTTTGCACTTGTTGATGTTCACGGCCTTGTTGATGGCAAGCCCCATGTTTGCGATGTTGGCTGCCACCATCCCCACATCCACCATACACTGCACTCCGTTGCCGACGGTGCCCTCTCCAATCAACAATCGTCGGCCTCGAACGGTCTGGTCTCCCAGAACGCTGATCTGAGTGGTGGTCAATGAGGGTGGAGTGGGGGCACATACAGCTGCGCCCAAAGAAGCCCCAGCAGCAATCTCTCCCAAGCCTGAGACCAAGCCTGTGACACCAGCAGAGCAAATGGCATCCACATTCAGGTGCAAGGCGCAATTGGAAGCTGCCAAGGCCAACTTGGTCGCCAGGTTTCCCACCCAAGCGCCCAAGATGGCGCCGTTCACTTGACAAGCCAACTCAGACTCACCATCACGGGGAGCAGGGCAGGTGCGAATGATGGCATTGATGTCATCGCCCATGCCTACCGCTGAGACGAATGCCTCCAAGATGTTGAAGGAGCATTCCTGGATTCCTGCCCATTTGGCCTTTTGACCCTGGCGGTAGCCCTTGATTGCCTTGACGGTTGCAAGGGTATCCAACTTGCGGACGTGGTGCTTCTCCCAGTGCTCAGCATGCTGATGACCTGCCTTCACCATTGCTTTCAGCACAGTCTCATCAGCCAGGGTCTGATTCTTTTTCACTGCCTCAATCAGCTTTTGGCTCTTTGTGCGAATGGCAGACTCCAGGTCCAAACCAGACTTCCCCTGCAAGGCTGCAATGTTGATGCAGCCTCGACTGAAACCATTCGTGGACAATGCAAAGATGCCCACTAAAACGACTACAGCAGTCGTCACTGCTAGAGTCATCCTCTTGAGCGTGGACCGTTTCGTTTGAAACGAGTGGTCAAGCTCACCATCGCTTCCGTCATTCACCCGATCGAAGCCGGACATTTTGATCGCGTGCTTCACGAACGTGTCAAAGGGTTGACGAGATTCAAGAACTGAAACGGCTTTTGAATGTCACACACAGAACAGCTCATGAAAACACCACTCCGTTGAAGATTGGCAGGACACGCTCAAATGATCATCTCAAATGCATTTGATTGATGTTGATTGCAGCTATTCAATCTGCTGAAACCTGGCCGAACTGATATGGACATGTCATGCTGACGATCAATACCCAAAGAATATGCACCAAATGCAGCACATCAGCGGTTCTGGCAAGAATCTTTTGTTTCGATGCCCCCAGGGTTCAACGCAAGGGTTTTATCATGTGATGCAGGTGGTCATTAGATCAGAGCTGCAAAAGGGATATGCTGGTGATGCAATGCAAGAACAGCACCACCACCGACCCAAGAACAGCCAGCAAGACCTCTGACCTACCATCACTTGAACTGGGGGCCGTTACAATCAAAATTTGAGTACATTCATCGAGTATAGTGCATTAGTGAGTGTCAGCTGCATTTCAGCATCTAACACGATCTGTTCACCTGTACTGAGACTAGGGAACAAATTTCTGAACCGTGCCTGCGGTTCTT
>VSDK01022592.1:93493-110048 GCA_009767595.1 Symbiodinium kawagutii
GGTCGATTCAGTCCTGGCAGTGAACAATGATCAAATTGATGAAGGTCACAACCTGACCGATGTAGGCCACGGCACCACCAATGTCGACGGTGCAAAGAGACTGAGGGATGCCCTTGAACACGTTGAGGGGTGTGCGGAATGTGCTCTTTTTGCACTTGTTGATGTTCACGGCCTTGTTGATGGCAAGCCCCATGTTTGCGATGTTGGCTGCCACCATCCCCACATCCACACCACACTGCACTCCGTTGCCCACAGCGCCCTCTCCAATCAACAATCGTCGGCCCCGAACGGTCTGGTCTCCCAGAACGCTGATCTGGGTGGTGGTCAATGAGCCAAAGAAGCCCCAGCAGCAATCTCTCCCAAGCCTGAGACCAAGCCTGTGACACCAGCAGAGCAAATGGCATCCACATTCAGGTGCAAGGCGCAATTGGAAGCTGCCAAGGCCAACTTGGTCGCCAGGTTTCCCACCCAAGCGCCCAAGATGGCGCCGTTCACTTGACAAGCCAACTCAGACTCACCATCACGGGGAGCAGGGCAGGTGCGAATGATGGCATTGATGTCATCGCCCATGCCTACCGCTGAGACGAATGCCTCCAAGATGTTGAAGGAGCATTCCTGGATTCCAGCCCATTTGGCCTTTTGACCCTGGCGGTAGCCCTTGATTGCCTTGACGGTTGCAAGGGTATCCAACTTGCGGACGTGGTGCTTCTCCCAGTGCTCAGCATGCTGATGACCTGCCTTCACCATTGCTTTCAGCACAGTCTCATCAGCCAGGGTCTGATTCTTTTTCACTGCCTCAATCAGCTTTTGGCTCTTTGTGCGAATGGCAGACTCCAGGTCCAAAGCAGACTTCCCCTGCAAGGCTGCAATGTTGATGCAGCCTCGACTGAAACCATTCGTGGACAATGCAAAGATGCCCACTAAAACGACTACAGCAGTCGTCACTGCTAGAGTCATCCTCTTGAGCGTGGACCGTTTCGTTTGAAACGAGTGGTCAAGCTCACCATCGCTTCCGTCATTCACCCGATCGAAGCCGGACATTTTGATCGCGTGCTTCACGAACGTGTCAAAGGGTTGACGAGATTCAAGAACTGAAACGGCTTTTGAATGTCACACACAGAACAGCTCATGAAAACACCACTCCGTTGAAGATTAGCAGGACACGCTCAAATGATCATCTCAAATGCAGTTGTTATATCTGCTGAAACCTGGCCAAACCTATATGAACTTCTCATGCTGACAATCGTTGCCTCAAGAATATGCACCACATGCAGGACATCAGCAGTCTTAGCAGTTCCCAGTGCTGCAAAAGCAAATGATCTTTTTGTTTTGAGGTCTCCAGGGTTCAACGCAAGGGTTTTAGCATGTGACGCTGACGCAGGTGCTCATTAGATCTGAAAAACTGCAGAAAGGATATCCTGCTGCCTGCACAGCGACACACTTTGAACTGGAGCGACTGAATTCAAAATTTGACTACATGCATCAAGTATGGCATTAGTATATGCATTAGTGGGTGTCAGCTGCATTTCAGCATCTAACACGATCTGTTCACCTGTACTGAGACTAGGGAACAAATTTCTGAACCGTGCCTGCGGTTCTTGCTATCTCTTAATGCCATTGGCCTAGCATTCAAATGGCCAGGCAGCGCGGGGCTTGTCCTCGCTGCCCATGAGGTTCAGGAGAGTCTGAAGATCTGCCTCAGTATTGCCTGGCTCGGGCACATCTGTCATCTTCTTCAACTCCTCCAAGTTCTGACGATTCTCTTCAATCTGAGCCAAGCTCTCCTTCAAGGTCGCATTCTGCAAGCGCCGAGTGCCGGCAAGAGGGTCAAAGTTTGGCGCAGTGTAGGTTCCGACGATCAGCCCCTGAGCCTTGGGCGTCTTCAAGAAATGGTTGTTCGCGCAGGCAGCGTGCACTGCTGCACCATAGGGTGCGATTGCAGCCGCACCTGTGGTGATTGCAGCAATGGAGCCAGCACAAAGCGCATTGACATCCAGGAAGTCCTGGACACATGTGAGGGGCCATCTGCTTGAAACTTCTTGGAAGGGTACTCGAGAATTAGAGGGATTAGACAGAGGATGACAAAAGGATACAAAAGGTAAAGACTGAAGTGAACTTAAGTCGGCAAAGCCTTTCTTCCGCACATGTCAAACCCATTCAAATTTCTTAGATTTCAATTTGAATAGCAAGATCCTAAATACTGAAAACATCCGAAAAAAGCTTTGCTGAGGGAGCAGAAATGTTGCAAGACGTTGCTAGCTAAAATGCGCGGCTGTGCTCGGGTCGATTCAGTCCTGGCAGTGAACAATGATCAAATTGATGAAGGTCACAACCTGACCGATGTAGGCCACGGCACCACCAATGTCGACGGTGCAAAGAGACTGAGGGATGCCCTTGAACACGTTGAGGGGTGTGCGGAATGTGCTCTTTTTGCACTTGTTGATGTTCACGGCCTTGTTGATGGCAAGCCCCATGTTTGCGATGTTGGCTGCCACCATCCCCACATCCACCATACACTGCACTCCGTTGCCGACGGTGCCCTCTCCAATCAACAATCGTCGGCCTCGAACGGTCTGGTCTCCCAGAACGCTGATCTGAGTGGTGGTCAATGAGGGTGGAGTGGGGGCACATACAGCTGCGCCCAAAGAAGCCCCAGCAGCAATCTCTCCCAAGCCTGAGACCAAGCCTGTGACACCAGCAGAGCAAATGGCATCCACATTCAGGTGCAAGGCGCAATTGGAGGCTGCCAAGGCCAACTTGGTAGCCAGGTTTCCCACCCAAGCGCCCAAGATAGCGCCGTTCACTTGACAAGCCAACTCAGACTCACCATCACGGGGAGCAGGGCAGGTGCGAATGATGGCATTGATGTCATCGCCCATGCCTACCGCTGAGACGAATGCCTCCAAGATGTTGAAGGAGCATTCCTGGATTCCTGCCCATTTGGCCTTTTGACCCTGGCGGTAGCCCTTGATTGCCTTGACGGTTGCAAGGGTATCCAACTTGCGGACGTGGTGCTTCTCCCAGTGCTCAGCATGCTGATGACCTGCCTTCACCATTGCTTTCAGCACAGTCTCATCAGCCAGGGTCTGATTCTTTTTCACTGCCTCAATCAGCTTTTGGCTCTTTGTGCGAATGGCAGACTCCAGGTCCAAACCAGACTTCCCCTGCAAGGCTGCAATGTTGATGCAGCCTCGACTGAAACCATTCATGGACAATGCAAGGATGCCCACTAAAACAACTACAGCAGTCGTCACTGCTAGAGTCATCTTCTTGACTGTGGACCGCTTCGGTTGAAACGAGTGGTCAAGCTCACCATCGCTTCCGTCATTCACCCGATCGAAGCCGGACATTTTGATCGCGTGCTTCACGAACGTGTCAAAGGGTTGACGAGATTCAAGAACTGAAACGGCTTTTGAATGTCACACACAGAACAGCTCATGAAAACACCACTCCGTTGAAGATTAGCAGGACACGCTCAAATGATCATCTCAAATGCAGTTGTTATATCTGCTGAAACCTGGCCAAACCTATATGAACTTCTCATGCTGACAATCGTTGCCTCAAGAATATGCACCACATGCAGGACATCAGCAGTCTTAGCAGTTCCCAGTGCTGCAAAAGCAAATGATCTTTTTGTTTCGAGGCCCCCAGGGTTCAACGCAAGGGTTTTAGCATGCGACGCAGGTGGTCATTAGCTCAGAAAAACTGCAGAAGGGATATGCTGCTGGTGCCTGCACCGCGACACAAACACTTTGACCGGGGGCCCTCACATTCAAGTTTCCACTATATACATGCATCAAGTATGGCATTTTAGTGAGTGTCAGCTGCATTTCAGCATCTAACACGATCTGTTCACCTGTACTGAGACTAGGGAACAAATTTCTGAACCGTGCCTGCGGTTCTTGCTATCTCTTAATGCCATTGGCCTAGCATTCAAATGGCCAGGCAGCGCGGGGCTGTTCCTGGCTGCCCATGAGGTTCAGGAGAGTCTGAAGATCTGCCTCAGTATTGCCTGGCTCGGGCACATCTGTCATCTTCTTCAACTCCTCCAAGTTCTGACGATTCTCTTCAATCTGAGCCAAGCTCTCCTTCAAGGTCGCATTCTGCAAGCGCCGAGTGCCGGCAAGAGGGTCAAAGTTTGGCGCAGTGTAGGTTCCGACGATCAGCCCCTGAGCCTTGGGCGTCTTCAAGAAATGGTTGTTCGCGCATGCAGCGTGCACTGCTGCACCATAGGGTGCAATGGCAGCCGCCGCCGGGGGGGGTGCAGCACAAAGCGCATTGACATCCAGGAAGTCCTGGACACATGTGAGGGGCCATCTGCTTGAAACTTCTTGGAAGGGTACTCGAGAATTAGAGGGATTAGACAGAGGATGACAAAAGGATACAAAAGGTAAAGACTGAAGTGAACTTAAGTCGGCAAAGCCTTTCTTCCGCACATGTCAAACCCATTCAAATTTCTTAGATTTCAATTTGTCTCGCAAAACCCTAAATACTAGAAATGAAAACAGCTTTCCTGACGGCGCAGAAATGTTGCAAGACGTTGCTAGCTAAAACGCGCGGCTGTGCTCTGGTCGATTCAGTCCTGGCAGTGAACAATGATCAAATTGATGAAGGTCACAACCTGACCGATGTAGGCCACGGCACCACCAATGTCGACGGTGCAAAGAGACTGAGGGATGCCCTTGAACACGTTGAGGGGTGTGCGGAATGTGCTCTTTTTGCACTTGTTGATGTTCACGGCCTTGTTGATGGCAAGCCCCATGTTTGCGATGTTGGCTGCCACCATCCCCACGTCCACACCACACTGCACTCCGTTGCCCACAGCGCCCTCTCCAATCAACAATCGTCGGCCCCGAACAGTCTGGTCTCCCAGAACGCTGATCTGAGTAAAGCGTGATACAAAGCCTGTGACACCAGCAGAGCAACTGGCATCCACATTCAGGTGCAAGGCGCAATTGGAAGCTGCCAAGGCCAACTTGGTCGCCAGGTTTCCCACCCAAGCGCCCAAGATGGCGCCGTTCACTTGACAAGCCAACTCAGACTCACCATCACGGGGAGCAGGGCAGGTGCGAATGATGGCATTGATGTCATCGCCCATGCCTACCGCTGAGACGAATGCCTCCAAGATGTTGAAGGAGCATTCCTGGATTCCTGCCCATTTGGCCTTTTGACCCTGGCGGTAGCCCTTGATTGCCTTGACGGTTGCAAGGGTATCCAACTTGCGGACGTGGTGCTTCTCCCAGTTCTCAGCATGCTGATGACCTGCCTTCACCATTGCTTTCAGCACAGTCTCATCAGCCAGGGTCTGATTCTTTTTCACTGCCTCAATCAGCTTTTGGCTCTTTGTGCGAATGGCAGACTCCAGGTCCAAACCAGACTTCCCCTGCAAGGCTGCAATGTCGATGCAGCCTCGACTGAAACCATTCATGGACAATGCAAGGATGCCCACTAAAACGACTACAGCAGTCGTCACTGCTAGAGTCATCTTCTTGACTGTGGACCGCTTCGGTTGAAACGAGTGGTCAAGCTCACCATCGCTTCCGTCATTCACCCGATCGAAGCCGGACATTTTGATCGCGTGCTTCACGAACGTGTCAAAGGGTTGACGAGATTCAAGAACTGAAACGGCTTCACACAGTCACACATAACAGCCCATGAGAACACCACTCCGTTGCAGATTGGCAGGACATGATGAAACACCTCACTCAATTCCGAATTCCATTTTCATTCTTCATCGGTAGCACATCAGAAAGGAAGTGAAAGAACAGATGAAGAGAAGTCATAAGACTCCAAGGATACCTACCTTTTCATCAAATGAATCCATCTTAGCGACCACAACTTTCACTTCAGTTGCCTCTAATTTCACATGATTTCACAAGTGAGTTGCATCACAAGTTGCATCACAAGTTGCATCTGATGCAACACTTTTCACAACTCAGTTTACCAACTCAGTTGATCTCACTCAGTTTACCAACTCACTTTTGCATCTGATTTTCACAACTGGCAGTGGCCACCATTCACCATTGTTTTCCCTATTATTGGTTGGTTATTAGTTATTATCCCCCATTTTTGGTTGATTAATACTGACTCACTGCCAACTCACTTCACAACTCAGTCGCCTTTCTCCGTCACCGTGCCGGGCGCGCCTTTCCAGGAGTCCTTGCACCTGAGCAACCACCTGAAGCTGCGCGCTTCGCGCAAGCGCACCATGAGTTGTCGTGGAGCTGGGGGCCCCCGAAGGCTGGATCTCGCTGTAGCGAAGGCTATCCCTGGTACAGTTGATTTTTTGTAGGATCTCGAAAATTCTCCTTGAGGATGTGAATATTTGTTGGTTCATTTTTTAGAGCTCATTTCAAGGAGGATCACCAAAAGCTGACTACAGTTGGATCCTCTAAACAATCATTGTTAAACAATGAGGATCTCTAATGTTTTTTTGATAATCATTTCAAGGAGGATCTCTAAACAATCATCCAAAAACTAATTACATCGGATCACCAGGAAAATCCAAAAGAATTTCTGGACTCCAAAATTTCGACGTCTCAAAACTCGATCCTTTCTTCATGGTACCTCCTCGCATCGCCTCATGGGGTGGAAATGATGGCCAGTGGCCAAGAAGATGCCAAAACTGATTGAAAATGATGAAAAAGTTTCACTGGGCCTGCATCTTCTCCTCCCAGGCGGCCTTGGGAGGTGACTGCAGGGAGGTACGGGGAGACCCACCAGATTCAGCTAAGATGGGGACATGATGGATCAACATGATGTAATCCATTGATCAACATGGATCAACATGGATCAACATGATGTTGCCCCGTGTTACCACAGAAATCTGCGATCCATTCCCGCGAACATGTTCGCGCTACTCAAAGATCTTCTATTTACAATGGATTTCAACATCTACGCCTAAAACTGGGGTATGAAGTCGTCATCCTGGAGAGTCATTGGCGGGTGCGCCCGCGGTTTCACGCTCCACCGCGTGGCTGGGCATGTTTTCGTGGACAGAGTCGGCGCCATGTTCAAGCCATGCGCGTGCTGTGAAAGCTATATGTGACGCGACCCATCCACAAGGAATCACCACTTGGTGGCTGCTCAATAGCTGGGGGTACCCCAAAGTTATGGTTGGTTTACTAATAAAAAAAGGTTCATATTGGATGATTTCGGGGTCCCCTATTTTGAGAAACACCCACTTGACTGATGGTGAGAAATTTTACCAAGTTACTTCCAGTGGTGAGATTTCACTTCTGTATGACCCACTTCTGAAGAAAACCTTGCATGCCTTGCCTTCATCAAGTACTGAAGCTGTGTCTTCACCGGGCCCCCGCACTGAGACTCTCTCATGGGCCCTTGGCAACTTGGCGGGGAGGTGGTGCCTCTGTGGACCCTCATCTGCAGGGATCTCCAATAGGAAAGCAGATTGTCACAGGATATCCAGAGAAACAAAATCACGCTGTTAGCTGCCATCTCCTTTTAAGATGCTTACAGAACTGTGGCTCTCAGCAGCTCTCCCAGCTTATCACCATGATCCCTTTCAATGATCACATTGACTAAACTAAACATCTTTGGCCACCAACCATAATCAAGCCGTACCGTGATGACCCATCATTGCTTGTTTTACGAACAAATGGATTCCCCAGTTGCCTATGTCGTGGGTTGCCACCTTTCTCGGGCTTTACGCCCCCCAACATCAAGCAGAATAAGCTATGGCCATGCGTGACCAGCTTTAGGTTCACATAGTTCTCATTCCGGAAGTTCCCATGGATACCCAACATATATTGCATGTAGATGCAGCCGTACCAGTAGGTCTACAGTATGTGCATACACCTCCAGATATATGTTCCATACATCGACTGTTCTCCCCCTGTGACTCATTTCTACTCCTCGTTTCTGCGGATGGTGCACCTCTAATGACTGGCTGCGGCAACTGAGCTTTGCAATTTGCCCGCACACCAGCTTTGGAACTTCGCCGACTTTGTACAACATCACGCTGCAATCACAAGCTCCAAGACTGCCTTGAGATGATCTCACAAACCTAGTGATGGTTACCAGATTAGGGTACATGGTTGGCGATAAATGGTTACTGATGGTTTTAACACTTCACTTTGCTGCCAAGAAGGCATACCACACTTCACCATCATTCCGAAATGCCGTGTGCAAACCTCCAGCAGCAGTTACGTGCCCCAACCACAACATCAAATGCGGGAAATCAGGACAAAACTGTATGACATCATTTGGGGGGGGTTCTAGAAATACGGGTACCGCAAGATAATCCAATATAAGTAATTTAATGTCATTTACATGTAATTCACATGTATATAATTTACATGTAATTTAATTACATACAGTAATAGGTGATAAAGAAACCATTTTGACGGTTCCCTATGACTTGAGAAACCATTGCGTGTTAGGGACATCAATTTGCTCATGGCCTCAGTGGCCATGACGCCGCTGGGGAAAGGACCAACAAAGGTAATGCCTTCGGAACTGAAAGAAAGAGAGATAGCAGCAGAAGGGAAAACACGTTGTTTAATATTAGATAACGAAATGAAGTATTAATGATGGTAATCATCAAGTTAAATCAACTGTAGATAATGATCATCCTCAACTTCTCTATGCATCGTGCAAATCGCAAGCATGGAAAATGAATGAAAACAAGATGTTCAGAATACTGGTGATAAACAATAAGTATTCAAAACATTTTAAAAAGTAGGGATAATTCGGGTGACCCTCATGAGCGCCACCATGGAGGGAAACCATACTCAGCGGGAATGGATCAGCCACAAGATCCCATCATGTTTACAAGAGTAATCACTGATGCGCACGGGGTCCTGGTGGGTTCAGTAGCCCTGGCAATGACTCTCATAATACAAATTGCTATAGGTCAAAACCTGTATCCCTGGTGTACCATCATTCACCTTTGTTTTCCCTATTATTGTTGGTCAATATGGATGATCAATATTGATCCATTACACAAATAGCAACAATAGTTGCTGCTGGGCAAAATCAAAGTGTAGGTGCTACCTGAGTAGTCCACCAATGGCTCAAGTAGGATCAACAGTGCACTTTGAATTAGCATGTGTACATACTCAGCCCTACACACAGAACTACCCAAGGACTGCGTGCAAGTAACATGATGCATCAATGATGCGTAGCCCATCCTCAAATCTGGGTCTAAGAGAGGCTGACAATCGATGGGATCCTCAACTATCCAATCAGTGTGACGTTTAATGCCTCAAATGGATGCTTTGGGGGATGCTGAGGATGCCAATGAAACCAATTAGACAAGCCGAAGACTGCCTGGTTTCAATTCTTCACCAATCGCCAGCAAGTTGCCCGTGAGTCAACTGTACCCACTGTCGCAAGGAGGTAAACTCAATTCGGAAAGCACCTTCGACGAAGCGACAACATCGACAAGGAAGCACCATTGCAGTTGTAAGATGTGATTGCCCTGTAGATGTAAATTCATGTGCAATCATGTACCTTACACTAATCATTCAGTATTCTACATTCCTTGTGATTCAATCTCCGAATTTGACGCTCAGTGATTGGGGCCCTACGATTGGCCACGAAGCACTCATGCTGGTGGTGTTGCGGGACACAATGTTCAGTCTGAAGGTTCACTCTCAATCTAGCTTAATTGGATGTAAATCATCCAATATGAACGATTTATGGTAATAAGTCATCGATTCTGGGATTCACAATTTTGGAAACCACCAATTGGCTTCTACATGGTTCTACTGACCTTCACATTGCCATAATTTGCCAAGGTTTGCTGCTCCGCTCCATGCCTACGAAAGGTTGCTAAGGAGTGCTTGCAGTGTGTCTGAATTGCTAGTATCCCAACCTTTGTGACTCCTCGGATTCTACACATTCGACATATTCGTACATTTGGGCGTGTGGCACATCGTGGAAGCCCAGCACAATGTTGAAATGGTGTTGGATCCAATGCATTGGAATCATTGCCCGAACCACATATTTACCCTCTTATTAACACAAGATGGTGGCTTATACTGAGTAGTGGTAAATAACCACCCCAATCAGCACAGTGCTTCGTTATACTTCTTAAAACTAACAATAATGAAAACCACTGGAAACACGACTATCTCTCTAATCATCATTCCAAACCAGTATTGTGATAGTAGAATGATTTACTAAACGAGAATTCTGAGCAGAATGATAGTCAGATAGTATCAGATAGTCGTCCCCAGTCCAATCATTCTAAGTTGCACCACTCGTCAGTTGCTGGCACCGATGGTCGGACCCATGACCAACGCCTTCCGAAGACGCTGCAGCGCCAAGTCGTAGCTGTCCAACGGTGTCACGTAGGACAAGCGGAAGCAGGGCACAGGCTCACCTCCAGGCTGGGAGAGTGGCAGTCTTTGGGGGGTGAAGATTTGTGAAAAAGCCATGGCTTTGAGCAGTACCCCCTAGTACTATCCTAGGTGAGTACATGATGTTGGTGTTCAATCATAATGAACCTAATAAGTCCTAGTGATGTGTGTGTGTGTTCAATCATGAAGGGAGTATCAATTGTGAATTTACAAAGGTAAAGTCATGTAAATAGCTAATACATTTACACAAATGGTGGCGGTGGTTTCTGAACCAATGGATCTCCTAGTGATCTTTCAAAGTAACTACTATTGTTTACGTTTGCGTATAAATCAGCATGAAGACTTAGCATAATCACTATCGACTATCACCATTTAAAAAACACCTAGCAGAATTACAAGTACTATCTACTATTTACCAGCCAATATTATGTTGATGATTAACGGCCCTTGTAGTGCTGCTCCCCGTGCTTCATATGCCCAGGCCCTCGCCATGGCTGCACCTGTGCGAGCAGGTGAACAGAAGCCCCCAGGCATCGGAGCCACCTTGTTGCGCTGCAGGCCTTGGCTCCGACATCGGGAACCATCCAGGGAACCATCCAGGGAACCATCCAGGGAACCATCCAGGGAACCATCCAGGGAACCTTCTGGGACTACTGCATTTCTCTGGACAGTTGGTAAAACTCCAAGTAACCACAGGGAACCACAGGGAACCACAGGGAACCACAGGGAACCACAGGGAACCACAGGGAACCATCCAACCAACTCACTGGAGAGTTCTGAAACATCCATCTTCACTTTGTGTGAGATGGTTTTCTGCTCCAACGGACACTTTTCAAGCCAGCAAGAAGAAAGTTGTACATCCAAACAAGTGTGGTAGTAAGTCACTTACCACTCAGAGACCACAAACATAAAATACGTAAACTTCAACAGTTTTGATCCACCACATGTGAAACCTCCGAAATTGTGGAAGTTGAAATTCCATTCCTCGTTTTGACCTCGGGTCGCCCAATCAGTTGACCGAGCGACTCTCCAGCAGTTCCTGGTGGGTGAACTTTTTGGGTCGTCGCATTCGCAACCACAGAAACATCCCGGCCTCGATGAACATGGAGGTTTCTGAAAATAGGGGACCCCCAAAATCATCCCCAAATAATTTGGTTTCGATGATCAGTGGGTTGAGGGGTCCCCCGATTTGAGAAAGACGCACTTGTACAGTGTGGACACAGATTCGCAAAGCTGCTAGGACGAATTGCTGCAGGACATTGGATACAGATTCGACAATGGCTTGGAGAAAAAGCTTTCCGTTTTGAAGACTTTGGACTGCAATGAAAACATGCATACTTCACCCCATTGCAGGATCCCGGGGTCGTGTTGTGAATAGAATCAACCTGATTCTCACAACGGAAAGCCTAGTTTCCTGGCAACTTCTTTGTTTCTGCTCACAAATTTTTCAACCCAAAAAGGTAGCAACACCAAATCAGATCTTCTCGGCCTGCGGGCGCGACCAGAGAGCGAGATCTTGTAAGTGCACCTCGAGCGAGATTTTGCCGCTGAAATTGCTGGTGCAGAGATTCCAAGGGGAGTCGCGGGAACAAATTCCTGGGTCCATGTCGATGATGAAGAGGGCACGAAGACATTTTGGGTGAGCAATAAATTTAGACATACTGAAAAAACAAGAAAGACATTGATAGGTAGTCCGGTGCAGGCAAGATTTGGACAATGAATAGCCAATGAAGGCATTGTTGGGTTCGCCCAGGTAGGGTAATTCAAACAATGAAGAAATAATGGAACTAGTACTTGGATGCACTTGATCGTTAAAAGCGGAGCAAATCTAGGTCACAATGATGAGCACAAGATTTGCCAGATGGGCAACAAATGAGTATGTGTGCGTGTGTGCGTGTGATTGTTTTATTTCCTTACTGATTTCTGTGGACTTTTGTTCAGAATCAGTACGTTTCGGTCGCCCGTCCTCGGTACATCTATTGTTTCAGCGATCCACCGAGTTTCAGTAGAACTGGACTACATGCATAAGTCTACCCGACACCATTTACCTCATGAGTTTTGAGTTTCAAGCAGACCATTTGCGGGAATTTTCTGCACAGCCTTGTTCCACATGCAGTGAAGGACACTTCATACAAGGAACGAAAATAATTCACTGCTGCACGTATGCAGCGCAGTATGGGCAATGATTCCTGAGAAAAGGATTGTCATCATTCCGGTAGACTCTGTCTGGTTTTGTCCACAAATGGTGGCCCCCCAGAATGATTTCCATATGGACAACCCCATATCAACCCCATCCGGCAGCTGCTTTGCTCGCCGCGAGCGAGCCTCACAAGCCCGAAGCAAACTACGACACCGAAGACGCAAAGCCAGCTGAAGACGCTGCACTTGCGCCTGACATAGCTGCAGCACACACGGTATTTTTCGGCTAACTCCGAGTCTGTGCAGGGTTTTACTTGCTGGAGATTGGTTCTTCTGGTGTGGATCTTCTCAAAGACATGAGTCAGGTGTCCAGGAACATTGGCTTTGCAGTTGAATGCGGTAACCCCAACTAATTTCTACTCCAGAATACTAAACGCTCCCCCCCCCAATACTAAGCACCCAGGGTAGATTGTGATATTGGGGGGAAGCGGGGATTGCACATCAAGAAACCTGCAGTCCAAGTTTGAAGCCTTCAAGAACCAGAGCCGTGCCAAGCATCAACTGATGTGGCTTGCTGGTCATCCCACCGAATAGAAAACCAAATGTGGGGACTCACTTCTGGCGTCAAAAACATGTTTTTGAGCAATAGCTGATATGAATTTTATCAATATTGATGAATGTTTTTGCAGTCATTCTCTGCCACAGTGCTGAGCACTCGGTTCAAGCCAGGAATTGCGGCTCCTTCCGTGCTTCTGCCATGCATGTTTGACTATGGGGTGGATCCAGCTCTTGATAAAGCATCCATAGATCACCAACTCTTGACGCAATTGAGGAGAAAACGTGGCCGCTTGACTCAGTGATCTGATGGTCCAGGCATGTCCAGGCCTCTAAGCCTTCTGTCTGCCAATGGGCCAGCAGTTTTCCAAGGCAGATCATAGACATGGAGCATCCCGATTGACTGCTGACATAGCATAGATCTTCGAAGGCCTCAACAGCTCAACAGCGACGGTGAACCCCCCCGTGGCCCATGGCCCATGCTTAGCGGACTCGCCAGCTGTTTCTCCTAAAAGTTGGACACCGGCTGGACCCGCGCGCCTTGATGAAATGCTTGGGGCCAGTGACCCATCCCAGGCGGAAACCCGGTGAAAGCAGCTTGGAGACGGTGTCCAATCGAAAAACGATGCCTCTGCAACGAGATTCCCCGGTTGCCACCAGCAGTGGGCGGCTGGAAACCACTGCTGGACATGCCTGTTTTATGGCTCAAAAAATGTTGCGTGCCAACATGGCAAGTAGGTCACTTTGGGAAGCCTCAAATTTTTGGGGTCGAAAATGCTCTGCCATGGCCCACATGTGCAAATACAAGACCACCCTTTCAGGATATTGATGTTTCTGCGATCGCAACCTGCATGTGCCAACCATTGTTTCAGACAAATCCACGCAGTCGTTGCTTCTCCAAACAAAAATTCACGACATATCATGACCTCTTCGGGAGGTTACTTTGCCCATATCTCGTTCCATTCTTCCTTTTGGGCCAGTTCCAAGGGTTGCAAGATGTAGTGTCTCCTCAACTCGCTCCGCAACTCGTTCCGCCTTGTCGATCAATGGAAATAAAGTTCATCCCGAGATCGAGCCCGGCCACTGCAGAGGCATCATTGTCGGCCTTTTCGTCATTGGAGTTGTGCTGCTGGTAGTAATACCTAACCAGCCGATCGGACTGTTGCAGAAAATCAGTGGGTTCGTCCGTCACCGGTTCGCACTCCACAACTTCTTTATTGACCATCACTAACATTGTCAACCATCATTCGTTGACTTCAACCAGGGCATTAGAATCTTTAGGGGAAACACACATCATTTGGAGAAGTAAAGGCTAGACATGATCCAGCGGTAAGGGGAATTCATCCCACAATGGATCATGTTCTCTGGTAATCATTGAAGTTTACTAGTCAACCATTATTAACCAGCTTATGTCCAGCTTATGAACCACTTCGTCAACTATCATTTGAGAATATTGATACACCCGCACACCATGCGAATCGCTTCATAGCAACGATTGACACTGGCTCAAGGGGTTGGAATTGTTTGGGGATTTCCTTTTAGTTTGTGATTTGATTTCTTTCCTGGAGCCCTTCCCCTAGTATTTGCAGCAGTGTCGAGCCAGAACCTGTCATTTGGATTCATTTGGCGTGGTATTTGCTGCATTTGGGGAAGCCAGCCTCGTATTTTGCGTGGTATTTGCTGCAGGTGGGGAAATAAGCGTTCTATTTTGCATGGCATTTGGTGCGCTTGGGGACAAAAGTCCTTACTTTCCATGGTATTTGGTGCATCTTGGGAAAGCAGACTCCAACTTCCAAGATTATTTGATACATGCGGGCACTTTACACATCCATAAAGGAGGGGGTGGTTCATGTTGTTGATGTTGAGCAAAACAAAACCCCCCATTAGCAAAACCCGCTGCAATTGCGTTTGTTGTTGTTGTTGTTGTTGTTGTCGTTGTTGTTGTTCTTTGTCTTGCTGTTCCTTGCTTAAAACAAGAAAAGCAAAGAAGCAGGAATAGCAGGGGAACAAGAAGCAGGAAATTTACCGTTGAATATGTGTTCCTGCGTGGTTTGGAGGCAGAGTTTGATGAGCAAGGGGGTTGGGAGGGCGCAAGCATATTTGTCGGTGAACATGCGCTGTTGTTGTGGTTTGTTGTTGTTGTTGTTGCTGTTGCTGTTGCTGTTGCTGTTGCTGCTGTTGTTGTTGTTGTTGTTGTTGTTGTTGTTGCTGCTGCTGCTGTTGTTGTTGTTGTTGCTGTTGCTGTTGCTGTTGCTGTTGCTGTTGCTGTTGTTGTTGTTGTTGTTGTTGTTGTTGTTGTTGTTGTCGTGTTGCTGCGATTGCCAAAATGCAGGGGTCAAAGCAAGCGATGCTAACACCAGTGATTCGTTCGTCTGGTTTTTCGTGTTCTGCTTGTTCGTGCATGTGTCCATCGTTGTGTCATCGTTCTCTTTAATCTTTTGCAATCGTTGCTGAAGTCTGGGTCTCGCCGCAGAAGACATGCGCAAAGTTCGTGAGAATTGAACCAAATTTGGGTCTGTCCGAACTCATGGTGCAATGGAATAGCGGCACCTTTCCATCTGACGACCCAGAGACCCAGAGACACCGCGCCCAACCGGGCGCCTGTTTTTCTGCTTCCGCGCTTCCCGTTCTTACATGTACTAGCCTCGTTCCTCCACACAAACACCTTTCAATCTGACATCGCAAAACCCGGGACCCTCCAACCAAGAGACTTTCTGGCGAACAGGTGCGATTACCTCTCCTATATGCGCTGACCTTACAACACCTTAGACCTCGCATTTTGTGCTAGCCCTCCTTCTTCCTTCACACAAACACCTTCCCATCCGACATCGTAATACCCAACAAAGACCCTCCAACCAGCCGACTTTAATAGCCAATATCAAAGGTAAGTACCATCTGTATATCATCTTTTTAAGTATATGTATCTGTGTGAGAGTGCACAGCCCCTTAGGGTGCACGCGTCATGCCACCAGAGGTAGTCTTCAAGTGACTATGCTCAGTGGTATGGGTGGGCATAAAAACAGAGGTTATGAGCCCAACGCTAGGCCACTTTGCAGGCATGTGGCAGGCTCACGGGCGGCACTAAAGAGGCATGTGACAGGAAGACGGGCGGTGCAAAGGGAATGCATGACAGCTGGTGCGGCATGCAGGGGTGTGACAGCTGGGGCGGCATGCTTGGTGGGACTGGGGCCTAACAGTCGGTGCGGTGGCTCATGCCCGACGACCCAGTGTTGTAGCGCTGTGCATTTTTCAAAGCACTCTGCTCAATGGGAAGCAGAGTGGGGGGAGTGTGTGAGAGTGCACAGCCCTTAGGGTGCACGCGTCATGCCACCAGAGGTAGTCTTCAAGTGACTATGCTCAGTGGTATGGTGGGCATAACTAGACGACGGTTGGCCCGAGAGCGAGAAAGGCAATGTTATAGCAGCCTCCAATATACTAATTCAAAAAGACTAACGTCATGATCCTTGAAATGGATGATGATGATGATGATGATGATGATGATGATGATGATGATGCTGATGATGATGATGATGATG
>VSDK01022592.1:111814-128256 GCA_009767595.1 Symbiodinium kawagutii
TTCAAAATCGCAATTTTACCTCAGTTTTTGACGTTCAATGTCGAGAAAACGCGAAACGGTCACGACTCAGACGCTTCAAAATCGCAATTTAACCTCAGTTTTTGACGCTCAATGCCGAGAAAACGCGAAACGGTCACCGGGGACAACTCAAAATTGCAATTTTACCTAGGTTTTAGACGTCCGAAACGCACGAAACGGCGCACATGTCACGTTTCGTGGCGGTCCGGCGGCACCGCCCCAGCCTTAGAGAGAAGAGAAAGAAGAGCGAGAGAGAGAGAGAGAGAGAGATCTGCAAATGTGAAGGTGTGAAGATCTAGATCTGCAGATGTCATGATGCGAAGATCTAGATCTGCAGATGTGAGGGTGTGAAGATCTAGATCTGCAGATGTCATGATGCGAAGATCTAGATCTGCAGATGTGAGGGTGTGAAGATCTAGATCTGCAGATGTCATGATGCGAAGATCTAGATCTGCAGATGTGAGGGTGTGAAGATCTAGATCTGCAGATGTCATGATGCGAAGATCTAGATCTGCAGATGTGAGGGTGTGAAGATCTAGATCTGCAGATGTCATGATGCGAAGATCTAGATCTGCAGATGTGAGGGTGTGAAGATCTAGATCTGCAGATGTCATGATGCGAAGATCTAGATCTGCAGATGTGAGGGTGTGAAGATCTAGATCTGCAGATGTGATGATGTGAAGATGTTGATGTGCAGATGTTTATATACGGCTGCTTTTTTACGAAGAACCCTTCGCAGGCGCTCTCGGGAAAAACAGAGTATCATATATCTATATGTGCAATATCAAGTACATGCAAGGGCTATGTAGACGCTGTCAACTCCCTTATCAATCGGTTTTTCCGAGTTGCGCATCGTCTTCCACAATGGTCACACCATGAGCAGCGCCTGATGGAAATCCAGGCATTGAAATGGCTCAGGCACACTACTGCAACTCATCTCTCAACATGCTTGGTCATGAGAACTTGAATCTGTCTCCCATTAAGTCTTGAATCTGTCTCCCATTAATTCTTTTGCATAGCTGGTAAAATGTGCAGGGCACCTCGTTGAGATAATATATCATGTGTATGCATGCATGTGTACATCGATATGTTCATACCAGTACTGCGTGCATAAATGTGAAAAGAGAGAGAGAGAGAGACAGCATCCTAGAAGGAGAAAAATGTCCGAGCATATTGGACAGACCTGGCATGTCTAGAAGCTGAGCTGCCAGTGTGGGTACCACGTGTGTCGAGAATCTGGGTCTAGCCAGCTATCCCAAGACCCAAGCAGTTTCCACGGTGAACATTCCAACACTCGTCGGCTATCAACCGGCTACTGGTAACTGGTATTGAGCATGATCAAATGCATACCAAATACTATGGATCGGCTTCATAACAATGGTCAATAACCCAAAACTCCAATGGTTAATAGTAATAATAATAATAATAATAATAATAATAATAATAACCACAATAACCATATATAATAATAACCATAATAATCATAATAAAAATAGCAATAATAGTAATCATAATAATGGTTCCTGATAATGTTTAATAATACCATTGATCAGGTTGTACCCGGCTATCAACCATGCTATCGGCTTTTCAAGCTACACGGGCTACGGCGCTCCAAGTCGCAGAGGTCATAGACGGCTTGGTATCTCGCAGGTGCCATCCGTGTGCCCAGCGGATTGTGACCCACCTAACAGCCCAGTGCCGGAGCGGTTTCGCTGATTGCGCCGGTGCTGTCCAGGGTCAAGCCTTGCCTTAGAACCTCTGATTTTAGATGGGTCATGAGTTATCTGTTGGTTGTTGTTGGTTATTGACCATTGTCGTGCGTTTATTGTTGTTGGTTTTTTTTTTTGGTTGTTATTGGGTGTTATTGTTGATTATTGGTTGATATGGGTGTTTCTCAAGTCATAGAGGACCCCGCAAATCATCCCTTAAGCATTTATAGTAAGAAGTTACCATTTTGGGGGGGATGGCTCGCCTACAAATGACAACACCCAATTAGTTCAAATCAGCTAGCGAAGGCACTCACGACTCTTGCAGCTTCGGAACTGGGACAGTGTACCTCAGCGCCATGCGCAGCTGGTTGAGTTTGCTATGCCCAAAAAATGTCTGTTGACCCAGATTCTTCGTGTGCCAGAAAAAGCTTTTCTGAAACCAGTAGCCTCTGGGGGTGCATTACAAGTGTCAAAGATATCAAGTCATATTAGTCGCGTATTACCCACTAATCATCCACTATATCAAGCCCTGTTTGTACTTCAGAAACAACAACTAATCTCATCATGCTTAAATCTATTGTTGCTTATTCCATTCTTCTTGCACGCTTACTGTAAGACTTGTTTATCTCACCAGTCAAAATATTGGTAGCTCCTAGTAGCTCCTAGTAGCTCCTGCCTATGAGTAGCCATGAGTTGGCTATACATTGTGCTTCTCGAACTGGTAGCTTATATATGGCAGTGGGTCAAAACCCTTTCCCCTGGTTCCCCAACAATTTAACCATTGTTTTCCCTATAGTTTGTTGGTTATTATCACCAATTCTTCGTTGGTAAGTAGTTTTCCCCATGATTTGGTTGGTCATCAGAAGCCATTGCTGCTGTTTAATATCGACCCAGCTCGCCATAGCTGGTATATCCCCAAGCTAGTTGCTAGTTTTTATCCCCTTCTATTAACCAGCTAAACCATTGGTTGGCTAATTGCTTGACCCGGTTACTCGCCATCTATAGCTGGTATATCCCCTACTCTTGTTGCTTATTATCCCTTATGATTTTAAACCAGCTAGAAATCACCATTGGTTGGTTGGTTAACTGCTTGACCCGGTCGCTCCTGGCCAAGCTGCAACACCTTGGCGCCTTTGAGCAAAGCAGCCAACTTGGATGGCACGATCCCGTCATCGTCGCATGGAACCGGCACCAGAGTCCTGGGCATCGCACCGGCCGGGCGTGCTGGCGGCCACAGGCACTGGTGATTTGTGTGGTGAAACTCATGGTTTATAGTAACCACTAGTGGCATTTAGTGGTTATAACTAGTGGTATTTAATAGTCATACCTTCTAGTGGCATTTAGTTTGTGTTTTTTGTCACTAGTGGTTATGACCTGGTTACTATAAGTAATACGACTGGTTACTATAAACCAGTAATACTAATAACTACAATCCATAATAACTACAATTCATAATCATTAGGCGGCTGTGACTATCATGTACCTTGGGCAATTAAATCTGTGGTGAAGCTCACCGTTTGTCGTGACACTGCGATTGCAGTAGCCAGTTGCGGAAGAAGACCTCGAATGAAAAAGATCCGGTTGAAACAAATGTGGAATTCCCATGTGTTGGTTTCCCAGCTTTCGGATTTCAGTTGACGAACATTGACAAATCGTGATTCTCCTATGGAATTCAACATCCTGACTTGGGCTGCCATGACTTATGCGGTGGACCACTTGAGCCATGCGACAGCCCAGCCGCCATACAAGCATCCACCATTGCCAGGAAAGTATACCTCGCCACGGGATAAGCCATCGCGGGACCAAAATTTGAAGCAACCAGTTGTGCTGAGGATGGTGGCCCCATCATTTGGAGATGACGAACAAATGACTTCAAATAGAACAACTGTAATACAACTGTTCTACAACTGTTACTGTATACAACTGCTACACTCTTATCAACTCTATACAACTCTTCCACAGTTTTAGTCTACACTTCTATACCAATGTGCCGATGTCGCTACCGGATGGTACCCGTCACCTCCAGTAATGGCGCCCCCAGCGTGACATGCCTCAATGGTCGTGAGCGAATTTCGCGGGGATGACTCAATGACTACATTTGGGGGTACCCCACCACCAAAAGGCAGTTGCCATTTCGCAAATTCGGGGGTGAATTCATTTCGCACCCCATGTGGAAACAGACTTGCCATTTTCCAAGGTCGCTTGCAAGCTCTGGATTATGATTGATAATAATGAGAAGAATGCCCATCGAAAATCATCATTGCTGAAGGCAAAAATCAAAGCAGAGACAACTGTGGCCCTTTCCCATGGATCCAACGGTTCAATCGCAGGCAAGACAACAGATGGCACCAGCGCAGCGAACCCGGTCGGGCAATCCAATGTGACAAGGTGCTCTTCCATCAAAATAGTATCCTGAGATTTCATGCATGATATGCTCCCAAGATCTTTCCAACTCTCCAAATAGAAGCACTGTTTCTGTAGAGATAGATTGCCTTCAACTTCACAGACGGGCGCAATCGCAGCATCCCATCTTTTGTTTTATTTCTAGTGGTTGGAGGGAGTAGCGTGACATCCACAAAGGCACAATCGTAAGCTTGCATCGATGGGATCCTCCTCTGGCCAAGACTCACCGGGATTCAAAAACATGCCAATGGCATGATCCAAAGCAGACATGCTGCCAGCACTCATTGCGATGGACCACTCGGTACCAGCAGGTTTCATCACCTCACAGCTCGAGCGCCACCGACTGTCATGCAATTGCGTAGGTCCATGAAATACTGGCTGGCTATGGTTGATTGCATTTGATTGCCGTAGATATTCCCAAAAGTCACAGGTTCACACCAGCCGGCCCGAACAGCAAAACGCTCTAGGCTGGCCTTGGATTCTACCCCTCACCGTGGTGAATATTCTTAGGAAATAGCCACGGAAGCGAGGATCTTGGATTATGATTGCTAGATATTGCGAGCCAATTTTAAGAGATTGCTGGATATGATTGCTAGATATTGCTAGATATTGCAGAGGTATGCCTTTGAACTTTGACTGGTTGAAGCCCGCCTCCGCAGTATGGGCGCGCAAGATCTCTATCCTGGGGCCGGTTCAGAAACACCAGCAGTGGCATGGTATGGCAAAGCCAAAGATTGGCCAAGACCTGTTGAAGTTGATGGTGATAACCAATGGTTGATAGCAATGGTTGATGGTGATAACCAATGGTGACCTATCAACTGGTCATATTCATAGCCATGGTCGATATGTTGAAAATCATATTCATAGTAATGGTTGATAGGTCAAAGTTTTGGAAACTCCTCCGGTGAGAATGCAACGGGAGATCCTTATGAATAACCACCAATATCCACCAATATGTTTATGGTGAATATCCCATGACTGGGTCTGGAATTCTTTATAAAGAAAAATGCACCTCGATTTCGGACTTCACACAGTTTCAACCAAGTTCAGACATTGCCAAGTGCACAACACACACTGTGAACGGTCTTCAACGGGTGCAACTGCGTAATGCACTTCGACGCCTGATTGTTTTGTTAGCTGGTGTTGATTGCCATTCTCAACTTAAAATCGTGCTGGATTGTTCTCCTTCCCACGGACTCCTTGATGATGAATATTGACTGCAGGACAATAATGTTGGTTTCTGATTAGTGTAACCCCCCTAAAGTAATGAAAATAGATGAAACCAACAGGTAGATACGATCA
The DNA here is from genome assembly GCA_009767595.1 of Symbiodinium kawagutii. NCBI lineage: Eukaryota > Dinophyceae > Suessiales > Symbiodiniaceae > Symbiodinium > Symbiodinium kawagutii. The sequence goes on from VSDK01022592.1 coordinate 117,247, forward strand.
TCAGAAACCAACATTAAAACAAACCCGTTTCATAGTCCACAACAGCGGTGCTTTCCCGCTGAACTTCTCGAAGAGCTGCGTTTTGTAACGAGATTCACTTGCGTTTTGGCAAACTGCGGATACCGCTGCGCCAAGAGAGTTGCAGCTTCATCAACCTCCACGGTCCTCGGGAGAGGATGCGGATGCTGTACATCCAACCCTGAAACATCCCCAGACTCTCATGCCTGGTTGATGAATGGGATTCCCTTCGTGCTGCATAGTGATTGATTCCCATGATTAAGCACGGAAACCCCAACACACACGAGCGACACGAGTGTTAGCTAGCGAAACTTGCAATGATTGTGTGTTCTCCACTTCCTGCAGAACTCAAGCTGGAGAAACAGTACAGTACCAAAGATAAATCAAACGTCGCAACAAATCAGAAAACAAAGTCCCAAACAGGGTCAGAAAAACCTTGGCAAAACAGCCATCTTCAGCGTCCAGGGCTCTGTATACCTCGAGGGTCTTTGACTTTCAAAGTCATGGAGTGCAAGGGCAAAGCGTCGTCAGGTGGCACCTGACGTGAGGGCAGCGGGGCGCAGGTGTGGCGCTTCTTGTTGTTGTTGTTGTTGTTGTTGTTGTTGTTGTTGTTGTTGTTGTTCTTGTTCTTGTTCTTGTTCTTGTCGCAGTGGCGGTGGCGGTGGCAATGGCAGCGTGGTGGTTCTGGTGGTGGTTCAGGTGGTGGTTCTGGTGGTGGTTCTGGTGATGATTCTGGTGGTGGAGGAGGAGTAATAGCAGCAGCAGGAGTAGTAGTAGGATCTACCCGGCATGATATCTTTCACAGGGAGGGAGCATCAGGAGGCCCAGATTCTTGACGGTGCAAATGCCCGGCGATATGAAAGCCAGGCTGCTACCCAAGACAAAGTTCGTTCTACAACGGGTCCTCTCGCTTGCACAGCATATTCTCCTTCCAAGATTGCACCCACAACACTACCCAGTGTGTTTAAGCAGCCCAGATGAATGACAACCAAACAACATGGTGGCAACATCAGAACTGTTGCCCGAACCCACCAGCTATTTCCATGACCCTCCACCGTCGCACCGCAAGTCGCACTGGGTTGATGGGAAGATCTGCCAGAAACCCCTGTGACATCGTTGGTGGCTTAAACAAGGATTTCCCCCATGATTTCCCGCAGATTTTCCCATGATTTCCTTTCAGATTTCCAGATTTCCCATGATTTCCCGCAGATGTTCTGATGATTTCCTGCAGATTTTCCAATCAACAACCACCATTTCTGGAACAACCATCAACCTCCAGTCTGGGACGCCGTCCAGTGGCTCCTTTGCACAACACCGAGATCTCCGCATCCGTCATCAGCGGCATCAACTCCAGAAAGGGATTCTCCGGCTGTCGCTGGATCCGGCGGGACAGGGATGCAGGTGCCCCGGAAACGTCACAGCAGCCTGACACACGGCTCCCGCCAGGTATGGTGCTTGCAAATGGGTGTTTCTACAAATGGGGGAACCCCACTGCAAATGGTTCATAGCCTATTTCAATAGACCAGCCAATGATTGTATGTAGTATCAACATGGTATCATACATGGTAGCACATGTGGTATGGCCGTTTCTCAGGTCATAGGGAAGCCCAAAAATGGTTGGCGTGTCATTGTAAATGGGTAGTTTTGAATGATTTGGGGGCACCACCTATTTTGAGAAACAACCCCATGGTATCAACACATCAATCATCAATTGGCATCCAGAACAAAATTGGTATGGTGATTGTTGGTATCACCAATGTTGTTGTGGATGTTTATCAACCATTCTGTGGTATCAACCAATGGACAGGAATCGATCTTTTGTTCGATGATAATGCCTAATAGCATGTAATTTTCATTGTCGGCTTACCATGATCCACCACTCCAGATATTGAGATACAAGACGTTAAACCAAAGAACCCTGAAGTTGACCTCGGAGTTGAATTTCCTCACACTACCAAACCTACTAAGAGTATCTAATAGTACTACCGACCTATACTAATAATGATGTTCTTCCACTGCTCCAAACCATTCCCGTCATTGGCCATTCTTGGGCAACACATCCAAGCGGCTGTCGTTCGTCAAGACCTCCAGATCCCGAACCAGCTCGCGACAAAGGCACTTGGCCTTGCAGCGGGGCCCCAAGCTCCCCACCGTTGCGACCCACCGATCTCTGTTCCGTTGCTGGAAACCAACCGGCCGCCTTGGAGTTCTGCAACCAGGTGATCCGTGGACCTCTGCATCTTCCCATGTTTCAATCACTTCAAGTCCTACTGTCAGTTTGCAAGTTTAGACAAGTTCTAATGACCAAACTAGACGGGATCTTACATGGTAATACTGACAATCACCCTCACCATCATCATCAACCATTGTGTATATCTATTACTTGCTATTATCCCTACAAATTAACCATGAATTCTAACCATTGGTCGATCAAAACATCACGGAAAATCACATCAAAATCACGTCAAATCACCATCAAATCGTTACGGAAGTCGTGAGCTCGCCGAGCCAATCTCAGACTGCGCATGCTCCACGCCTCATGGACCGATGTCTCGGACTCAGCCACTGCCAGGAGCCTGGCGACAGCAGGCAGCTGAATGTTGATTCGAGTAGCCGGCTGCCATTCAGAACCAGCTGCTGATGGAGCAGTTGATTATAGTGGTCATGAATGGCTACTACTTATGACCATTATATAGTAGTTCTCGTGTTGGTTATAGTTCATTGTAGTGGTTATGAATGATTACAGCTATTAGTTGATTATAGTTGATCATAGTTACAACATGTTATAACCAACCTTTCAGTAGCTAACCAGCACTTGATCATAATTGATAGTCTGATAGTAAGCCATTCATCGCCAACAAGAGACGATTGTGTTGGGTATTGTAATTGATCAGTATAGCTGATCATCTATCTGTTGGCTGCCAACTTCAAATGATTGCCATTGTCAACTTCTAGTGCCTGGGGCTGGTCACTGCAATTGACGCTGATGGGCTCCTCGCTCCTCAAATTCCGGCAGTTGCCTTCCCACCGTTTTGTTTTTTGTAACACCACTAGTGCTTCCATAATTCCAAGCTTTGATAATTCCTAACTGGCGCTTACCTTCTCAAACCCCAGAGAAAATCTGTGCTACCATTTGGGTGTTTCTCAAAATGGCGGTACCCAAAAAATGCTGGGTTTAATACTGTAAATGGCTACTAATGGATGATTGGGGGGGTATCCCTATTTTTTTGTAGTATTAGGGGTACCACCATGACTACTATAATAGGGGTACCCCTAAGAACCCACCATTTTGTAGACATGATGCTGGACACCTTTCAGAGTTACGATGTGCCTTCCAAGCGCAACCGAAAGGTACAAACAACCTATCCTTCACTCATACCGCCCAGCTAGCGGGCACTGCCCCCAGATAGCATGCAATGGCAAAAAAATCACTCATACAGCTTCAGATGCAAATCAACGTGGTTTCCAAACGAATCCCAAGTGGCCTCGCAGCTAAGATTCGGATGGAGTCTTTGAAGCGGATATCCTCACGCTGTCAATGTCTAAAACACGCTCAAGGTCGCCGGAAAAGTATGAAGATTGAAGCAGTATTCCCTGAAACCTTCATGGACCATGCCTTTGCACGAATGTCACATTGACATGTGGATACATAGTGCCATATGATGCTATATGCCCTTCAAACAACCCCAGGAATCCCCTTTGGAATTAGGGGTACTACCTGGGGGGTTCCATTTTAGAGTCCTAAACCAGGTTTGGGGGGGGGGTGCGCAGTCTATAGAATGGAAGTCCAGGGAGGGCAATGCCCAGCCCCTGCACTCTAAAATGGTAATTCTATGTGAAGCCTAAATTTCTTAACATAGAAATCTGATTCGTCCAAAAAACTCTTTAGAATGGAACTCCTTGGCTTGGGCATGGTCAATGCAACCCCTGGATCCCATGGGTGCTGAATGCTGGCTCCAGGCCAGGGAACCATTCTAGAGAAGCGATATGAAAAACATAAATCGAGCTTGAAAAACTATTAAAAAAATCAACGCTGATCATCACCAACCAGTCATGAAGACTCATGATTATTCTGGATCTTTTCTATGGTACTCAAATGATTTCTATGGCGTTGTCCCACAGTGTCCATCTGTGCCCTTGACAGTCCTTGCCTTGATATCCCTTGATCTTGAATGATCCTGGTGCAAAATGACCACCGCGCAGCGCCTCTTTTTCTCAGTTGAATCCCGGCCATCTGTTTCCCCAAGCCAGGGATAGCTTTGATGCCCTTGATGTATGCAATCATCAAACGTGAGCGATACCATGCAACGGGCGCCAGCTGCCACACGGGCTGCCATTGGAACCCAGTGCAAACAATGGCCGCACAGGCGACTAGCAAACGCAAACCCTGGCACAGCTACACACACTTGATCACCAAACATCTGCCAATGTTTGAATTAAAGCTGGGCCTCGTAGAAAACGGCCATGTCTCGCCACATGCTCATCTCGCGCAACAACAACTTGGATCTACTTTGATTCTTAAAGAATCTTCAAGATTTATTTATCATGATTTATTATGATTATTTATGATTTATCAATTATATCGGCAATGCATTGCGATGCTGAGCATATGGATCCCTCCCGTGTCAAAAGGATTCCGATCTCTTCACAAAGAGTCGCAAATTCCCATTAGAAGCTTCATCCATCTCTTTCGGTCAGGCTCATCTTTGCTCAAATCCTCAAGGATCCTCGTCAGAATGTGATGCACAGCACGCCCCCAATTGGCACCAACATACTTCGTGTACCTCAGGTAATCCGAGCGAAACAAAACAAAGAATAATAGACCTTGATCAGCCATTGCAAACCCAAAAACCCCCATGCCAAATGTATCCCATGTAAATCGCCAAGTAGAATAGACATGAATAAACCATATCCCAGCTATCTGACATAACCATACCAGCTATCTGACATAACCAATCATAACCATACAGAACCTAAGAATATTCCAGAAAATTCATGAATATTCTAGAAACAAAAAGCATCAATGTATACCATATGTCAAAAAAACAAATAAACCGATCAGAAATCTTCAGAAACGGTGAGAAAAAAACATCTATGATGAAAACAAACGCTGAGAATCTGAAGCTGAAAGTATCGGAAAGCCCCGTTCAAGATTGAGTCCCACAGTTTTCCAGAGCACTTCCCCACATTCAATCGACAGGCTCCATCGAGGGTGAATGCCGGGCGACTGGGAAACTTCTCACTGTCAAGCTTCTGGATTTTTTCCAAAACCCTTGAGACGATTGCACGGCCAGCCCCCTTTTTGCTCATGTTTTCAGGGGCGAAGGCATCAGGATCAAGTTCTGCATTTGGTTTTGCTGCCTTGTGCAATTTGGATTTGACTGCTTTTCCCTTCTTCACCTTCTTCTTGATGATCTTCTCACCATCTGGCTTCTCCTGGGTTTGGTCGGAAGTCTTCTTCTTCTGCCTCCCCCGAGGGCGAGAAAGGTACAAGTCTCCGCTTCCATCCCTTGGATCAACATTGGGGGCAGCAGGCCACCAATCAGCCAACGAGTCCATATCAGATGTCAAAAGGCCGGAACCCTCGGACAGTGTCACAAACATCCTCTCCAAAGTGTCCTCCACAGAAACAACATCAAGGACGGCTGCAATGGAATTGGGCTGCACCATCATGATTTCTGACACCTCGTTGCATTCATACTTGGTGTCAAAGATTGGGGAAGACTTCGAAAGCTCCAATATCCTGATGGCTGCACAATGACTGAGGGATGCTTTGGTCGTGGCCAGCTTCGGCTTTCGAGTTCCAGTCCACACGCTCAGCACCATGGCAACAATAGAAGTCCGCACAGTTCGCTGCTTGAACTTCTTGGGCACAATCGCAATGACGATATTACCAGACCTCCAAGATTCAGGGCTCACCAAATCAAACACCAGCTCAGCAAAATACCGCAAAAACTCTTACAAAATAATACAAAATATTTAAAGACTTCAACCGAAACAATCCATATCAATCCAAAGCACTCAACGCTGTCAGGAAGGTTCAAATCAGCAGAACGCTTTGCAGCTTCTGCTCTTGCGAGCTCCCTCCATTTGTCGATGCGGCTTGATCGTTGCCGCTGCAGCGTGTCATTCTGAAGATCGGCCATCTCTTTGATTTTCTTCTCGTTCCACCTCATTTTCTGGCTGTCAAAATATGGTTTGCCTTTGTTTTGTTGTTTGATGTTTTTTGCTTGCCTAAAAGCATCCAAAAGCAAAACAAACAAGTCACAAAATCCTTAATTCTACACCTGGCCCACTATAAAATGGAACATCTATCAAATCAAAAGACATGGGCTTTATAAAATGGATATGGAAGAAGCTCTGCATGCTGAATGCTCTATAAAATGGAAATCCATCCCCTTTCCCCCTGGGCTTCTTTGTTGCATTTCTGGGTTGGGCACACAAAGAATCTCATCTATAATCAGCTCATATCAATTCAATTAAAATCAAAGGATTTGAATGGATTTGAATGGATTTGATAGGTATTGAATAAATTCCTTGTGTAACAATGTGTAACATGGTGCTATATGGGTCTATATGGCGCTATCATGCATTTGGAAAAATCATGAACTTCCCAGGAATACCATTTTATAGAGGGGCTGTCTTGGACATTCCCAGGATTACCATTTTATAGAGGCGCTGTCTTGGACATTCTTGGACAAGGGTACATGTTCCAAGGAGAACTTCAAAGAAATTCAAAGAATTACAAATCAAAAAGATTCAAGAAGATTCAAAAAGATTCAAAAAGAATCAAAAAGAATCAAAAAGAATCAAGACAATTCAAGACATATCAAGACACTGATACCAATTGAGTCTGGATGATGTTCTGCGGCTGTTTCTAGGGTTGGAGATCCAATGACGGTCCCCCCCTCCACCCCAATACCGGACATACATCAACAATCTCCACAGTCGATCAAGGACGCCGGCGTCGGTGCTTGCCGTGCAAAAGCAAACCGCGTGATGCAAAGTGCGCGGGCAATCACGAGAGAGTCCTGGCTTCCCGCCGAATGGGATCATATTTGATCAATTTCGAACATATTTGATCGGGATGGAAGGGGGATGGACAACATCAAAACAGCAAAGCACTTTGACAAACCCAACCGTACCATACCGCCCCAACCGATATACCCATTCCATACCATACCAATCCATTCCATAAATTTCCAAAATATTTCGTACCCAGCCAATCCATTCCAATCCCACCTGCATCATCCTGCATCATTCATCACCAATCCAGTTCAATCATGTTCAGTCTATCTTCACGATTCTTCACGTGAAAAAAACCCAACAAATCAAAACAATCAAGAAATCCAACATAATCCATCATAATCCAACCCCCCAAAAAAATCCCAAAGATCCTTCATCTTGAGTTCGGAAAGGTTCCGTTGCATCTCCACCATCGGAATGAGAATTCAAAGTGGCCTTCAAATCCTCAAAGTCTGGCACGCCCTTGAAATCGAACCCACATAGATCAATCTCAGGACCCTGCGGTTCGATATCATCCCCCAGCTGAGCTTCTTCCTGAATGTTTTGGATCACGTTCAACGTCTCCTGTCCCTGCTCAATCTCATCAGGCTCCAGGTCATCATCCAAATCATCTTCCTCCCATTCCGCATTGTCTGTCTCGCAATGCTTTTCATCACACCATTCTCGGTAGGTCTGGTCCAGCGATCTCGGGGTCACACCTGTAGCCCAAGCCACCAATGTCACAGAGGCCTGAAGAGCCTTTTGGCTGCACTCGTAGAACTCGGCATTGGACAAACCACAATCATCATCGGTAGCAGGAATGGACACCTGTGGATGGTTGGCATTCTTTCTGGACTGTCGGATCATGTGCCTGGCTTCGGCAGTCCAAAATGTTCTCACTGACATCTGGGCTGAAGGAATCTGACTGCGGAGGTGTCCAAAGTGCTCCTCAATGCCAAGCTCAGTCATGCGGCAATGGCCTTGCTTGTATGGGGAGGGAAGCTTGCCCAATGTTGCACAAACACCAATGCAACTCATGGATACATGCTGGACGTTCTTCGCGGTGACCGGAGAAAACCATAAACTGGATTTTGGCAAACCACGTCTCTTCTCTTCCATCCGAGCGACCATCCCAAAAAGATCCATGAGCAAGTATCCACTCATAGCGTTCTGGCAGCGTTCCTCCAATCGCATCTGCTTGTGCTGTGTCACTGCCTGCAGGCGTTGCTCAAACATAAAAATCTATCAAAAACAGATATAAACAGATCAGGAAAACTCAGAAAGCAAAGAAGACACATGAAGACCCAAGACAAAGCCACAAAAAGCCCATTCAAAGTATTAGAGACAATTATTGAAACATAATTTTACAAATAATCAATCCAAAGAATTCCAAAGAAACATCAACCAATCCTTCTTCAAACATCTGCCAACAAGTTGCAATGCTCAGCGCCATTGTCAGGTTGAACAGGAGGAAACCTCGGAGTTCCCAAGGAACTTCTGCACGTCCAACGGCAATATCCTGTCAGCAGCAGCCGTGAAATTTACAAATGTGCACTGGATATCTCAAAAAACCTAAAAAATATATCAAAATAATTCAAAGATATTCAAAATATGAAATTTCAAGAACGAAACACAGCTGATCTTGAACATTTGATCCAAAAACATCCAAAAACATTCAAGAACAATAATGCCAAATTGCGTCTAGACACCGGGGACCGTATCAAGTAATAGGGGTTCAGCAAGCTACAGTGCAAAGCATCACTCATTGGCTCTGCACGGGCGAAGGACGCTGGTGGTAGCCCCAAGGATCTGGAGTGGGTAGCATCCGCTACCCAGCGCCCAAATGTGAGGGTGTGGAGAGGACTCGTCAGAGCACCGCAGGCGTTTTTCAAGGCGTGGCCTTGCATCAGAAAGAAATGGAATGAATGGCATTGAATGGCTATGAAAAAGATTGAAAAAGTATGAATGGGTTTTGGACATTTGCACATACTTGATGATAGAGTATGATAAACTTAGATTCCTTTGATTAGAACTGATGAGAATTGATGAGATATGAGATGATATGTAGAATTGAGTAGATATGATTGGTCAAAATTGGTCAAAATTGATTAAATCACAAAAGGCTACGTGAAAGATCATGGATAGCCTAGGAACATGGCCCTGGCAGGGGCCACACATAGTGATCTTTGTTGTAGAGGCACAGGTTCATGTCCAGTCTGGGAAGTGCATGTTGAGGAAGCGGCACGAACTCAACGTGACGCCAGAATGGGTGCTCCGACAGGTTGAGTTCTTGTGGCGTCACAGAAGTAAACCATCCAAACAGGCACTCCCTGAAGTAAAGATGTGAACCGTGGGCATCAAAAGTCACCCCTTTCAAGAATGACGATCCCTGCGCGAGCATGTCAGAGACGATCTGGAACATCTCCTGAAACATCTGACAACCACAGCAAAAAAAAACTTCCATATAAAACAAAACATACCCATCATATCCCATCATTACCATTCATTACCCATCCATATCATTCCATATCATTCCATCTCAATCCAAGAAAATTTACGAAAATCCTGAAAAGAACAAAACATGAAACATCATACAACATCACACAACAGCAGCAAAACATGTAATCTCTGAAAACCTCTGAGATGCAAAAAAAATATAAAACATTCTAAAACATTATAAAACCAGAAAATTAAAATGATATAATATGAATTACAATGAATTCAAATGTTACAAATTGATACAAATTGTTCAAAATGATCATAAGCAAAAATCAAGAATCAAGATTGCCTTTCTTTTTGAGCGTCATGTTCGCTGATTTGCTTCTCTCGAGCGTCATTGGCATGGATGCTAATGGAATGCATTGCTTGCGCTTGGCCCATGGGGACCACACCAAGCACTCCAACATCAAAGATGCTTTGTCTCCGGCCAGGGGATTGTCTAACATATTTGAAAAAGGAATGAATGCCTTGGAAGGATCATTGGGGCTCCAGGGACCTCCGAGCAGCCCTGCTTCATTGCCAATCTTGCCCTGGACAAATGCCCTGACAAGGTAAGTATGATCCACTGCCAAAATGAATCTGCAAGAAGAGCCATCGTCCAGACGTGGTATGGCTTGGTCTGCAAGATTCAGATTGCTTTGGAAATGCTCAGAGGACAGGAGAGCCAAACATGGGTTTGGGAGCGAATACTTCTCAGGAAGCTCTGCAATCTTCACCCGACATGAGGACATTGACTGCCCCAGCTTCTGAGCAAGTTCTTTGTTTCCGCCAGCCAAACTCAAAGTCAAACAAGCATCTTCCACCAACATCTCTTCTGTGCTGCTGACTGCGGGACGTCGCCCCCTGAGGGTGGTAATACCTCGATCCTCTTTTTCTAACTGCCTCATGCAACTCACCAACAGCCCCTGAATCAAGGGGTTGCCGTCCAACTTCCCCTCCATCGCATACTCTGCAATCTTCAAATTCAACTGTTGCAGTTCCTGAGCCGGGCTGGGTTGCGCTAGGTTTGTAACGGTTTTGAGATGTTTTTGCTTAACGTTGAACCCGTGTTGCTTGAGCTATCTTGAGCCTACGTTGGGCATCGTTGGGCATGGCCCTGTGCGCTAAATCAAACATAATTAAACAATCATCAACAATCATCAACAATCATGATAAATCATCATAATTCATCATGAGTCAAGATCTTGGATGATCTTGGTGTGATTTCTGGTGATTGCACACTCTAAAATGGAACTTCAGGATTCTTCAGGGGGATGGCCTCTATAGAATAGATCTTGGTGTAATTTCTGGTGGTTGCACTCTCTAAAATGGAAATAGATGGAACTCCCTCATACTCCCTCGCACATCCCCCCACCATCTCCCACCATCATCATCCATCATCCACCATCTCTCAGCATCTCTCAATTCAGTATGCCAAGAATTGCCAAGATCTGCCAAGTCTCTGTCAACTGGTGCTTGGCAAGGGCAGAGGCAAAGCTTGCGAAGAGC
>VSDK01022592.1:128266-155766 GCA_009767595.1 Symbiodinium kawagutii
AAGAGCAAAACCTTGCGAAGAGCGTCGCCATCCTGCAATCAATGCTGGCCACGTTGACTTTGAGACACGGCACAACCATGGAAAGTCTGAAACCCATAGCGATGTCTGTTTCAGTCGCAAGGCAAGAGGAACGCCAGGTATTCCTCACGAACTCCTGGAGTGAGTGGTTCTTCAAACTGAGGATCTTTCCCCATCTCGCGTGGTGGCTCACTCCCCAGGGACTAGTCTTGGACTCTTGCTCGAACGCCTTCACCTCCTCTTCAGAGCTGAACATACGCTTGCTCAAAAGCTGCGCTGACATGTACTTGAACATGAAGCGATTGACATAGCGGAGCACACCTCTTGGATGGCCCAGGCTCATGCACTTTGGGCAACACAAAGCTTCATGGTCACAAGAGCCTTCGGGCACTTTCATCTCTTTCTCACAATCCTTGTGCCGAACAAACCACTTGTCATTTGTGAAGTCACCATAGTACTCATGAGAAGCCGCAGCTTGCAGCTTTGTGAATTTTGCCCAGCGTTTGAATTCAGCCGGGAAATTCTTCAAGCTCCCTCCGCTGTCTGGGTTGCTGACGCAATATCCTTTGCACGGTGCTCTGCTGTCAGCTGGCTGTGTTCGCTGCGCTGCACGACCTTGCTGAGAGCGACATATGTGACTGGGCGCAGTCACGTGCTGGTCAAAGCGAGACTTCACAGAGTTGAAGACAGGTCTCCCAAGTTTGTTCACTTTTCCATCGGGTTGTCGCCTTGACTTGCAAATCAGGCATTTGTATGCGAGCGTGATGCCATTCTTCCCGTTCATCTTCAAGACCTCAATGTCAGGTTCCCATTTGCAAATGTACTGCAAACACCTCTCCAATTCATCTGCTGGCTCCTTTCGGTCACTTGGGTCAAAGCTTTCCTGCTCAACGACTTTGGAACCTGCAGGTTTCTTTGGAGATCGAAACTGGAAGTTTTCATCCTGCTCCAGGGCCGCCTGCACCTTCTCTGGCGCAGCATCATGTTGGTGCAGAAAGTTGATACAAGACACACATTTGATCTCATCGCCTGAAAGCAACTTGGTCTTAAACAGAGCAAATCCTCCACCTTCACATGATACTGCTCCCCTGACAGGACACATGGCAATGTGGGTAGCCCTCCAAGTCTGGTAAGTGACCATCTTCTCTGCAAGGAATTTCTCCAAAGCTCTCTTTCTGAGCATAGGCTCAGTCAAAGGTTTGGATTTGAAGGCTCGTTTGTGAGGCCGTCTTTTGAAAGGCCCTTTTTGCTGTTCATCTTCACTGGAGGAAAGCATGCCCTCGTCAATGTCTTCAACATTCGTACTTGACAACACCATCTTGTTGTCCATCTGCTGGCGGTCAAACAACTCCTCCAAGTCGGGAACTTCTGGCTCAAGCACTGATTTCAGTTTCTTTTTCGGGCCAGGTCCCTTCAAGCCCGGCTCGTCAGGAGAATTGGGAACGCCTAAAGGAACTGGTCGGGCAGACTTCACTCTCGCAACTCTTTTGTGAGGCTTGTCATCAGGCGTGAGCAGATCCACCAGAGCCAAAGGCTCCTTCCGCTTTTTGGGAGTTGAAAACTTTGGCTCTGATTTGGAAGCGCGGTCCACATGTTTGCAGAAGTCATCATGGCAAAGCAGAAAGAGGCTTTGGTAAGGCTTTTCATCCCTCACTGAATACCACATATTTTTCAGCTGATGTCGAATGTTGCTCTGCTCCTTCAAAGCTTGCTTCCCTTCGCATTGGCGACCATAATCGTAGCCTAGCATCAAGACCCGGAGAGACCATGCTAAACAATTTCCATCAGCAGGCACCTTGATAAGAGCCAAGTCTGAGTCTGCGCATTTCTTCACCATCTCCATCCACCCTGACAACCTGGGCTCAGCATGGTTCAAATGATTATCATGGATAATCAATGGATAATCAATATTACCAAATGATCATCAGAGACAATCAAAGGAAACCACAGGATACCTCAGGAACAGCAAAGGATTTCAAGGGAGAAAGATGGAGAATAAATGAGAATAATGGAGAAAGGAAAATAAAGGAAATTGATTGATACAATACAATTTGAATCAATATGATACAATGATTGGTGACAAATGGAGAGTCCAAGCAACGCTTTGATTTCACATTCCATGTGTAGAAGTTTACTCTCTCGCACAATGGGATCCATGCCATCGTCCTGAGACACTCGAAGAGTCTCCCGTTGCATCGAGGAAAGTTGGCGTCTACACTGTCGTACCTCATCATCTGTGAAAAGCAGCCAAGCATCTTCTGGCAAGTTCTTCTTGAACGCAGCAGGGATGTAATGGTTCCGTACAGCGTCCGAAGACATGTCATTGGAAGCATTGGACGCCACCAGGCACCAATCCGGTTCTTCTGATTCTGGACCACAGTATACATCTTTTGCCCCAAGAAAAGTAGCAACGTACTCATGAGCAGACAATAGCCTAACATCAGGTTCATCCGAATATGGAATGCCAAGCCGCAAGGTTTTCTCATGCTTGGCAGCGAACAGCAAAGCATCACAGAGCTCGAGGTAAACGCCATTCTGGGAAATTCTGTTGCTGTAGGCATCAATTTGCTCTGGCACAGAGAGCGGAGAACCTGGACAAGAAACGCGAGCTGAGATCGCCCAGCCATATGAAGCCTACACATACATGTTCACAACATTTCACAATTCAACCATTTTCAACCATGGTCATCCATGTTCAACCTTTATAAAATGGAAAACCTTGTTCATCTGGCACCAGTATCCTTTATAAAATGGAATATCTATGGGGAAGGGATATGGAAACAACCAATTGGCGACATCTGCTCACTACAGCCTTATAATATCCCCTGTACCAGGAAAAACCAGGATGGGACACCCCAGTCCAAACCATACGAGGACTACTGATGGCTGGTCATAATTCAGGGAATCCTGGAATATTTTGGAAATACCTGGGAATGCTCTGGAATGTTGAAAAACCAATGGAAATCATTGGAAATTCCCCTGGAAATTCTTCTCACAATGATCCCAACAGATTGTCTGGAGGACTCCTCTCTAAAATGGTAACCCTGATTACAAAAAGTAAGCTCATAAACCATTTTATAAATAACCTGGTTTGTGATGATCATGAAAGCCATTTTAGAGACCACCAATGTAGTTTCAATATCTAATAAGATCTCATATATTCAATTATAATCATGTATGTTCAATTATAATCAATTCTCTCTCTCTCCAGCGATAATCATATCATATAATTATAAATAATTTCAAATATTTCAAAAATATTCTATCAATTTCTATCATATTCTAATATATTCTATCACCCTAGATCATCCATTATCACCCGCATATGATCTCACGACCCTCGGTCCTCCCACACCCATGTGATCCACTGTGATCCATTGCGATCCAGTGCGCCTGTGTTGGGCAGATCACTGCCAGGCTCAACTTTGACTCTGTTGACCAGTGGCCTGGATCCTGTCACAGAATGCTGTGGCCACTGGGGGGGAGGAGCAGGTGCTAGGCTCTTCTCGATCTTCACTGCGGTGCCTTTGTCTGTGTTGGTGGGCGGCTGCTCGGCACCATGCTGTGGCTGCTGGGGAGGAGGAGCAAATGCTGGGCTCTTCTCAACCTTCACTGCGGTGGTGGTGGGCGGCTGCTCGGCACCATGCTGTGGCTGCTGGGGAGGAGGAGCAAATGCTGGGCTCTTCTCAACCTTCACTGCGGTGGTGGTGGGCGGCTGCTCGGCACCATGCTGTGGCTGCTGGGGAGGAGGAGCAGGTGCTGGGCTCTTCTCAACCTTCACTGCAGTGGTTCCTTTGGTCTCAACTGCCTTGGGTTTGTCTGCGTTGGTGGGCGGCTGGTCGGCACCATGCTGTGGCTGCTGGGGAGGAGGAGCAGGTGCTGGACTCTTCTCAGGCTCCACTGCGGTGGTGCCTTGGGTCTCAACTGCCTTGGGTTTGTCTGTGTTGGTGGGCGGCTGGTCGGCACCATGCTGTGGCTGCTGGGGAGGAGGAGCAGGTGCTGGACTCTTCTCAGGCTCCACTGCGGTGGTGCCTTGGGTCTCAACTGCCTTGGGTTTGTCTGTGTTGGTGGGCGGCTGGTCGGCACCATGCTGTGGCTGCTGGGGAGGAGGAGCAGGTGCTGGACTCTTCTCAGGCTCCACTGCGGTGGTGCCTTGGGTCTCAACTGCCTTGGGTTTGTCTGTGTTGGTGGGCGGCTGGTCGGCACCATGCTGTGGCTGCTGGGGAGGAGGAGCAGGTGCTGGACTCTTCTCAGGCTCCACTGCGGTGGTGCCTTGGGTCTCAACTGCCTTGGGTTTGTCTGTGTTGGTGGGCGGCTGGTCGGCACCATGCTGTGGCTGCTGGGGAGGAGGAGCAGGTGCTGGACTCTTCTCAGGCTCCACTGCGGTGGTGCCTTGGGTCTCAACTGCCTTGGGTTTGTCTGTGTTGGTGGGCGGCTGGTCGGCACCATGCTGTGGCTGCTGGGGAGGAGGAGCAGGTGCTGGGCTCTTCTCAGCCTTCACTGCGGTGTCTTTGGCCTGGGTTGTTTTGGAGGCCAACCATGAAATGTCACTGGTTCTGGCGCTATGACAGCAGAATATATCAGTTGCTAATCAGGCTATCAAAAGGATAGGAATACCATTTTCAACCATCGTTTGGGAATGTTTGGGATTTCATTTCAAAAACTCAACATAGTTTCAAATGACCCCCATTTCGAACCATTTCAAATCATTTCAAAAGTTTCCAGCAAAATCTATTCAATAGACTTGGGAAAGGACCAGATCCAGACAGAAAGATAGCAACATAGAATAAGAATGCCTAAGAAAGATATAGAAAGATTAAAATGGAGGCCTAGCTCCCAGCATGCCAATCATAAACATTCATAAACCATCATAAGCCATCATAAAGCATCATAAACCATCATGAAAAAATTATACAAGCATCAAAAAGCCATCAAAGACCCCATACATTCCAATATGAATGACCTATATTCACCTATAATAACATCCTATAACATCCTACAACCGCCTCAATTATCCTCAAGTCATCTTGAATAAAACCAACCTCCCTCGCTTAGAACTCCAACATAACATACCTATCAAATCCATTCGAATCCTATCATAAAGGCAAGCAAGGAGCCTTCGTCCCACGAACATCTTCTGGCTCATGAATGGGAGGAAGCGCTGGAGGTTCCGGAGGCTCAGGCTCTTCCTGAGAGAAAATGAGAGATTATGGATGATTAATGATGATTATGGGAGAATCCGATAGGACCGACTGTTCACCTTATGCAGGATTATGCGTTGTGAATAACTGCACCTTCTGAATGATTTGGGGGAAACGGGAAAACAATATATAGAGAAATCCGATAGGACCGAGCTCAATAAATTCCAGGAATTTCCAGGAACCGTCGGCGATTGATTGGCAGAAGAGACACCAATAGATTGGCTGCCAATCCAATAGTATCTAATTAGCATCTAACAGCAACCATTGGCATTCATTGGCAACCGCTAGAATCCATTAGAATCCAATAGAATCCAATAGAAACAATTAGAAACATATAGAACTACTCAACTCTTTGCAAGTCTACTCAACTCAGGCATACTCAGGCATTGCATTCAATGACAAGATACCCTCGGCGCCGCATCCCCATCAGAGTACGCAACTAGCTGCGCGGAAAAGTCTTCGGGCTCTGGAACCTCATAGCGCCGCATCAGTATCAGCCATTAGTAGCCCAGGTGAAACCAATTAGTCGGGGAAAGCCGGGGTATGAAATGGTATGAACTGCATTGAACTGTTGACAAGCAAATACATCCACAGTGTACCCATGTGACTCATTGTGATTCCATGTGTATCCCACAATATCCCACATTTGTTCATATCTATTCATATCATTTCATATCTTCTCATATCTGCTCTATAGAATGGTTATTCAATCACTCACTCTCTGCACTTTTCTCTAAAATGGTTGTCTGTTTGTAGAATTTTGTAGAACAGGAAATGCAGGATTTAGAATTACTCAGCATGAATCGATATCCATCACATTCCATCACCAACCAATACCAACCATTATCGATGATGATCAATGATTGACAATTGACTAGTTGTTACAGAATGATACAGAATGTTCAAATATGTTCAATACCATGAAGATCCATTCAATACCATTCAATACCAACCAATTCTACCCAATTCTCATCACGTCCTGTCTCAACACACCCCCTCCATGATTTCCATTCTATAGAACCACAATTCATCTTGCACTGAAGAGATTCCATTCTTTAGAGGTCGCAGGTTTAGTTTGTGGTTCTTTTCACATCTTTTGGCCATTGTCGGCCTTGGTTAACGCGTCTTTGCCGTTCTCTGCCACTGTCAGCCTTCACCTCCGGAACACTTTGGGATCTCGCTTTGGAAATCTTTGGAACACGTTGAAACCATATGAAACCATCTGAAACTAGTTGAATCCATTCGAAGCCGAGAAAAACAATGAGAAACAATGATAAATATAGGAAAGACATGAAAAGATAAACATAGATATACCGGACGGTACTTGATGGATTTCAATGGTATCTCATGGATTCTCATGGTATCTATTTGATCTTATTTGCATTTATTTGCTTCATTTTGCTTCTCTGAATGTTGGATGCGAGTGAAATCCCAAAAGAGGTTGCTGACAAAGAGAGATTGGATGAGATCGCGAACCACAGGGAATTGTTTTTTCCCAGAATGCCTAAGACACAACCAGGATCAAAATGCCAGAAATTGCGACAAAATGACCACATGCTGCGATTCTACACAAGATATGACGCTTTGGCGTCAGGCTCAAGATCAATGCGCAGGACATGCCAAATTCATTTGGTTTCATGTCCAAGAGCGCTGAAATGTTCCTCCCAAATCTTAAAGACGGCAGCGACAAACTGCCAGGGGTAGTTGGCTGACAGGTGGAGGTCTGGCCCTCCCTGCCACCCTTGCGATCCGTCAGACTTTGTGATCTTCTTATGGTAACATCGAGGATTTGCTCTCTTTGCGTTTCTCTTCTCAAACCTTGCCTGACAAACGGGCGCGCAGACACAATGAAGCAACTAACGCAGTATTACCCTGTCCAATCATGTCCAATCATGATCCATCTTGAATTATCTAGACCCAAAATATCCCAAAATGATCAAACATATTCCAAAAGATTTCCAAAAGTATCCAAAATTACCATCTTGACAAAATGATGCCTGCAAAAAATGGAACCTACAAATGCTCTCATATGCATTCATATGCATATGCATTGCTCTGCTATCATATGAATGCAATTGAATGCAATCGAATTAAATCGAATTATAATGAATTCATATGAATTCATATGATACCAATTGAATCCAATTGAAATATGTTGAAATCATACGCTCGTGATTACTTGATCGGCATTTCTTGATAATGCAGCTGTGCGTCTTTGTGACGAAGTCGCGTCTTCTTGTCCATCGTCCTTGCCAATTGATCCAACTGCCTGACAAGGCATGTCGAGGATTGTCGAGGGTTGTCATTGTCAAGGCATGTCAAGGCATGGGAAGGATCAGTAAGGAGAGCTCAAACGCAATCACATGGCACAACAATGCACCACATCAATAAATATCAATAAAAGAGAATCGTGACATCCGTTGGAATTCAAAAGATGTTCATGATTTGGAACGTTCTGTATCCATGAACAACTCCCTCATTTGGTCGCAGCTCTCCTGAAGTTCCCCAGCAGGTGCGTGGGTTTGGGCATATCGCTTTGGAAAAACGACATCCAAGTCAAAGTTATCTTCCTGAAAGGGGCAAAAGCAATCAAGACTTTGGAAGATTGACATAGATTGACTATGAATGACTATGATAGAAATTGAAAAAATCATACAAAACAAAACATCCATTCACGAGACATTTTTACACATACTATATCATACTATCACATACATTCACATACTATTCTAAAAGAATCTAAAAGATTCATAAAGAATCATAAAAAATCAAAAAGATTCTAAACGCATCCTAGAAGCAAGTTGAATTGGACCTGCTGCTCCACAAGCTCTGGCAGCTTGAACCCCCAGCTTTGGGATGGCTGTTCGTAGCAAACGAAGATCTGTCGACCCAAAGACAGCACGATCTTCATGCACACAGCCTGAAAAAAAAATCAGCGTAAATCACGTTGCTGATATTGATCTGGAAAAATCTGGAAAACCAAGAAACAACATTCAAAGGCATTCAAAAGATTTCAAAAGCAGTGAAAATTGTTAATCATTGTTAATCTGTGTTGATCACAACTGTATATCCATCATGATCATTCATGATCCATCCATATCCATCCATATCCATCCTGGCTAAGCAGACAAGACACCCAATTTGACCAGATGGCATTGGAGAGACGGACGCAAAAAACGGAGCAATCTCCATACAAACGCCAAGTGCGCCTTTTATGCACATCGCTGCATGCTCCTGTGAGCAAACTGCATGGTGGGGCACAGAAAGCCAGTCCAAATGGCACCAGCCTGAGAAAAGGAAATTGCTCAAGCAGGCCAAAAGAATTGAATCAAAATGATTCAAAATGAATCAAATCTAACAAGAACATTCAAAAACAGTCCAGAACAATCCAGAACATTCAATAACGATCAAAAACATTTTGAAACACATCAAAAACACAATTCCTCAATTTGGAATAATTTGGAAATATTTGGCCTCCGAGAAACTGTAAAAGCCACTTCAGAAGCAAAAACACACCGCCACGAGTGAGGATGTCTTGCTCTGTGTCCGTCTTGATGTCATAGGCACGGCTTGAAAAGCCGTGTTTGGCCCATTTCTTCCTGAGGTCTATGAATGCCATTGAATGTCTATGAGCACAAATTCTTTGAGGCCTTCATCATCTCAAGCTCTGCACTGAATCATACTGAATCCACAATATTGATCAATATGATCAATATCAATGACATCAATAGTAATTAGAAATATTTGGAAACATTAGGAAATTCTGAATACTCAATACTGATCATTACTGATCATTACTGATCGATACAAAGTGGTACAAATCAGTACAAGGTAGTCTTGTGATGTCTTGTGATGTCTTGCGCCAAGTCACGCCAGCTTTTGAGTAACAGAGAAAACGTCCACCATATGCAAATTGCGTGGGCCAGTAAAAGCCTGCGCCCATTGCAAGAGTTCGTCATAGTGATCCTTTGCGCAAAACCACCTCGGTCAGAGTGATCAGCCATGTTGGAATGTTTTTGCTGGGTTTTGGACGCTGAACGTTGTTGAACAAAACATCAAACATCAACAAACATCAACAAACACCCAGAAAACACGACAGGTTCCTGAGAACAACCTTCATCCAAAATTTCATCATGGCTATCAGCCGGAAAACTATGGATGGCTGATGATGAACAATGGTGAACAATGATGACCAACGATTACCAATGATGACCAATGATGACCAATGTGGGAGAATGATGGAGAATGATGGAAAATGAATGAACATGATGGAAAAATATGGAAAATGTGTATAGGAGGAATTAGGATGAATTAGGAGTATATAGAAGGTATGTCGAACACTCTGCCCCAACCTGCCGCAGTCCCGGTCGCTTTTATCTCCTGACCCCATCTGTAGGTTTCTCTGCTGCCACCCCCTTGCAGGATTGGTGCTGACAAAGATTGCGCTATCCTACGCTAAGAAATGCTCAGAACAAAGAATTGCCAGATATGCAAGGACTGTCTCCAAACCAAACAAATCCAAACAAACTCAAACAATACCAAACAAATAAAAACAATTCTGGAACATTCTTGAACACGCTTGAACCATTTGACTGATCTTGCCATATCTTGCCATCACAGAATTCATCTGTTCATGGCACGGCGAACGCATGGACAACCCCGCAGATTCCGGTACCCGTTTCGAATGATTGATTCTTTCGACCTAGGCATCCAGCGCGGGCTCACATGAGGGTCGCGGAACGCAAAAACAAACCAACCCTTGCCAAACATGTTCTGCTTGAACTGTGCCAAAGTTGGCTTTGGTCCCATGTTGTTGACCTCGATCATGGCCAAATTGAAATCCTTCTTGAACTCCGGTGATCTGTGCGGGTGGATGGTGTTCAACTCCGGGATTTTGACCTTCAACGACAAATTCTGAACTCTCGGACCATGAAAAGGGCGCGGCTCCGCATCTGGAGGGCCCCCTGAGCCTGAAGAGCCATTGCTTCCAACACCTGCATCAGCAGCCATGAAACCTCGCAATATTTCAAGAGATCTGAAATTTGAAATACTTTGACACCAAAATGGCTGCGCAGGTGCATGGCATCACATGGCTATGCGGTGCAACAACCCTTCTCTAAAATGGAAAACCAACCATCTTACAAAGGGTTGGCTTTATAAAATGGAAAACCAAGGAAAAACACTGAAGAGCAAAGGTTTGGATGGATTTGGCAATGCCTAATGTAACACAAATACTGTATATAATAGTGATATAAAAAGACTGTGTGATATTTGATGAATATGTTTGAATCTGTGTGATACTGTATAATTCTGTGTGTGTGATTCTGGAAGATACTGGGAATTTGCTGGATTCATCTGCATTGTCCATTTTAGAAGAGGGCATAATATACCTGACTAGTAGGTATACCATTCTAGAGAGGGGCAGTGTTCCTGAAATAGAAAAAAGGTAGAAATACACCATTTTAGAGACATGGTTGTGTCCCTGAATCAGAGATTTACCATTTTAGAGAGCACAAATTCCACATGATTGGGTACATGATGCTAAATTTGTCATAATGTGTCTAACTTTTGCATACTTTTGCAATCTATTTCCATTCAATTGCCATCAATTTCCATCATCTCCACCCATATTATCGCAATGTATCGCATATAGACGCATATAGTTCATTGGTGTTCGTTGTTCGATAGGCCCAAATGAATCATAATGAATCCAAACAATTCCCCTAAGATATCCTAAGATATAACAAAACTACCCAGGCCCAATCAGGCCCAAACCATCCCAAACCAATTTCCAAAACCATCCAATTCCATCCAATTCATTCCAATTCCCACCGCGCGACATCTTGGATACGAGGCACTGAGTCTCAGGCACGCTGCAAGTTGCGTCAAGCTTGATGTCTGGGAGATCCATGCATTGCCCGAACGACAGCAAACAGGCTGCTGCCACGAGAAACCAAGCGGCGCTTTTCATGGCTGCACAAACTTAACAGAACGACCCACGATGTGTCTGAGCGATCAGGTGACTTGGTCTAGGAAGATCTGGAGCACAAATCATGGCAATCCGATTTTGCGATATTTTGCGCAGAAGGATCTCAACATATCCCAACAACTCCCAACAAACTTGAACAGTGTCCAAACGATTCCAGAAGATTCCAGAAGATTCCAAACATTTCCCAAATATGTTCAGGCATGATCAGGCATGTACAGACGAGGTCCCTCCCAAATCCTCCCAATGTCTCCACGCGGCTTCCCAGTCAAACTGGCACCGCCGGAAACCCAGAACCACAAATGCCAAGGAACTTCAGGCTTCAATTTTGGCAGGGTCTTTGAAATCACGGAAGTGGTCTCCCACATGCTTGTCTTCCTCAGTGAGTGAACGGTGGACCCATGCATAAGCCAACAATTTTTTTCTTACGGCAACAAAATAAATCTGGGATTGCCTGAGAATACCATAGAATACCTGGGAATGAATGGAATGGAATGGAAGAGCATTGAGAAGACCTGACAAATGTGAATACATTCTAGCCATTTCTAGCCAACTTTGCTGCTGGATGCCGTTGGTGAGCACCCTCCTCCCCAGGTTTTTTGAAAAGCCAAGACACATGTCCCAGTAGGCAAAATGGTGGGACACTCGCCCCAGAGCAGAGCGATAATTGCACCGGGCGACTCAGGACCAAGTAGCAGAATGTTGCAAACACAAGATGACCAAGTAGGAATTGACCCACACAAAAAAGTCATATGAAATTTCAGAATGATTTTGATACTTTGACATTCTTTGATATCCGTTGGGCATCTTTGAGCTAATGTATGCTAATGTTCTATCACATGCAAGAACAACACAGGTGCTACAGGGTGTGAAACAAGTTTTGCTTTCGCTCCCAACTTGCAATGTTCCCATTTGATTTCGTGACTCCGATTGGTTTGAAGTGATTCCAAATGCCACCTGACACATTCTAATGATTTCTCATACATTCCAAAAAAAAATCAACAAAAAAAACAAAAATCCCAAGCTGCTGCAACATTCTGCTTGCTGTCAAATGGCTGTATGTTCCTCTAGCTCCGTCCCAAGCAGGGTCTTGAAATGAGGAACCGCACGGCACACTGTTCCGAGGGTTGGAAACATCCTCAGATTGAAACAGCCATTGTGGACGTGCGCCTAATTGATCTACTTTAAGTATCTTTAAAATTCTTGAAATATCTGCAAACGTTGTCAAACTGGTTCAACACACGAGCGAGATAGTCTAGCACAGTGCCCAACACAGGTTGGAAATTACCAAGGTTTGCCAAGGAGATAAAACTTCAATACATTTCAATCATCTTCAAAAACTGTTCTGAAACATCCGCAAGACATCCCAAGACCGACATGCAATCAAGCGACGCAAAACTTGGGACAATTCGGAGGGCACGGCATCGTGGCTACAGAGTCAGCGAATTCAGTTTTGCCTCTCTCTTATATTCTCTTCTTCTCTCTTGTTGCTGTATCTTGTTGTGGCATATGTCGGCGACATGTGTCAAGCCACTATAGCGATGCCATATTACATCATGTCATCCAACACTGTGATTTCCTGAGTGTTTGATCATCAGTGGTAAATAATTCATCATGGTATTCCGTCTACCTTTTGAACCATCATTTGGCGATCTGGCCAAGCGAACTCTGAAACACTGCCCGATCACAGACCTTCACTGAATCCAATCACACCGATTCAGGCGAGCTTTAAAATTGTGATCAAACATATCTGGCGGCAATATGAAAATTCATATACATCCTTACAAAGATATACAAAGATAAGAGAATTTGAAAAAAGAAAGAACAAGATCGAATAAGTTGGATATGCCATGATATGCCACAGGATAACCCTTCTGGAAAAAGTCTCCAACAAATACTCTCTAAAATGGCTTTGGAAAAATCAACCAACAATACTGGAAAATCCATTTTTTGCTAAAGATGTAGATCAAAAATACAATAGCCATTCTATAGAGATCCCTCTCTCTAGAATGGATAGGTTTTTTGAACACCCAGGATGACTATTATAGAGAGGAAATTCCAACCGGGATCCCCAGGAAACATTGATGCACGATCTTCAGGCAGAAGCTTCATCCCATCGCTGAAGAAGAGGCTCGCCAAAAGAGGGTGATGAAAAAACTTCAGATTTGCTGGGTCTCCGAACGGGCGTACCACTATCGCCATCTATTGAATATGCAAACGCAGGTCGCATGTTGACTCTGTCGCTGCTGTTTTTGCAGGGTGGTAGGGGAGCAGCCACGAATCTGGTCCTCTTCTGGCATTGCCAAACGGAACGCTGATGGCACGACAAAGGTCTATATGCCTGCCTTCATCGCTATTTCCAGGATTCAAAACTGATTGTCTGAATGGGAAAACCAACTGGATGGTGCATCATCTAGGGTTCCCGCGTGGGACCCGCCGGAGCCGGGTTCCAGATGGTGTTCATGCATGTTGAAGATTGTTTGTGTGTCAGTCATAGAAATACCCAAGTAAAATCACAGGTAGTCGGGCAGTTTGGAGTCAGGTGGCACCCTGCCAGCTTGTCAAATTTAGCCTGATTCGAATATGAATAAAACCTGGTGATCAATGAAGTTGTGTGACGATCGTGATTCGCTGTGGTCTGAGCTTCAACATCACGGCTGCAGCAGTGTCTGACCACAGAACCATGTGGTACCCTGGTACCCCTCCCCATCCTCCATCTTAAGCTGCTTTACAAGCCTTTGAGGAACCAATTCTTGTGAACCAACTGATGCTACCTGACAAAATCGTGGCCCTTTCTTCGGACCCTGGGACTCTTGGAATGTTCACCTTCAGGCTCCGGTCATCGGTCAATCCCAAGGCAGCAAAAGGGCTCCCGACATCGCCACTGCACCGCAGTAAGGTACCTAAATCATGGTGAAGGCGGAAGAAAAGTCTGCACAAGCGCATTGGGATAGGACCCCCCCAAAAATGGCTCGTGCATGCATTACTGCATTACTATAGAAATGATTACTATTGGATGATTTGGGGGTACCTCTATTTTGAGAAACACCCAAATAATCGGCTATGATCAGCTATTGGAATGTGGGAGAACGTTGGAGAATGCGCAATTTCCTCGAGCCGACGAGTCCACCTCTCCCCTCAACTGCCCTGTTCGCGCACCCACTTGCAATTGGCAACGAAAGCGGAGCTCGGCGCTAAAATGGTGCTGCATCACAACAAGGAAGTGCTGGACACAGAAATATGACACCACTTAACTTACATCCACTCACAAAGTGATCATTGGAAACGGATTTGAAAGTTTCGCACTGGTGACATCATTTGAAGGTAATCATTCTGAAAGTTTTCAGAAACAGTGCGCTGTTCGGTCAAGAAAATTCTGGAGCCCCTCGGAGTGCCAAGGGTTCAGACTTTCCCTAGATTGCGGATGACGCATGGATCACAGGCCATCATTAGTATGCTGGCACCTTAAGTGCCAGGTAAGTTCCAACATGTTGCAAGCACATAACAAGCAACAACCAAATCAACTAGGTAGGTTGGTCGTCGTTCCAACAACGGGGCTTTTTGCGTCGCTTTGCTGCTGTGGCCGGAGCTCCGAATGAAACAGATTTCGGCGAGCTCAAAGCTGTCACAGGAGAGCGGCGCCACTCCCAGTTGCACGGGATCTCAGTTGCAGTTTCATGCCACAGACGATTCTTCCTCTTGGAGGTACAGTACGAAATCTCATGGTACAGACAAATACAAACAAGACTATCAACTAGATTCAAATCCATCAAAGTCCTTCATATTATACTGTTCTGCAATACTGAAATGAACTCTTAAATCAACTCTGGCTCTGTGTCCAGTACAGAAAAGCACCCCGTATTAGCAACTTGGGAAGGCAACGAAACGAGCTCACGCAGTGCCCTGTACCAAGATCTCGAGAAGAGATTATACGTCGCGAAGTTGTCGCCCCTTCTTGTCATCTAACCAACAGGAAAGACTTTCACTGGCAAAACTCACTGACTGCAGCCTTGAAATAAGAATAAATAGTGAGTATCCAGAAGTACAACGCGTTCGGTTGCCCATGTGCATTTATCTTCTGCCAGAAACGCATCCTGTTGTTGCTTTCCAACAGTCTATCGTTGTGAAATACCAGCTATCAAAATACGGAATGTATCATGTCAACATAATCATGTCAGCCAGAAGCGGATTCCCCTTCGCTCACAAGTCGGGCGCAGCTGTTAGCAGCACCATCGCGACGTTTTCCAGGTTTTTTGTTCAAGCCATTAACGGTGCACTAGCAACACAGCGTCAAGTGTGCCCTGCTCCGCTTGAAGTAAAGACCACTATGGGCCAATGTTTAGGCACAGTAGCCCCCAACATCATCCGAACTTGGTCTGTTAGCAACTTTGATCCCCAGGATAGTTGACGAAGCGAGTTCATCAAAGCAATCAGCTAGTTGATGAATCCCAGTGAGTTCAAGTATCACACACAGACAATCGTCCAGTTGTTCAACCAACTACATCGCAGTGACCCACATTGTCATGAGGAAAGGAATGCCAGCTTGTTGGAAATCTGTCCCATTGCTGTGAACAATTCCATACGGTTTTTTGCGATGCAGCTATAGAAGGTTCATCGTTGGTTTATCCATTCTATCCATGGTGTGCCACAAAACATTGGGAACGCTTCCCCATTCAACATACTATCTACGAACAGCCCCAAATAATGAGAACAATTTCCTTGAACAGCCGGTCCTTGGTATGAACATACTATCTATGAACACGGTCCTTTGTATGCTACTCAGTGGCGAAGTCATGTGAACTGGAAGTTCTGAGGGCTCACCTTCGTTGCTCCATCGCCGTCGATTCTGCAGCAGTTGTGATGTGAGCAGTTTCAAGATGTTTCAACGTAACTTTGGTGCATTTGGGTATGGGTCAATATCAACCAATCAATCATGGAGAATAATCACTAACAATAATCAATTTTGACTCATTGCCATTTCAATTTGGAGAGTCAAACAACTTTGGTGCAATTGCCACCGTAGAATGAGAGTCGTCTAACAAGACAGTCCCCTACAAACCCAGTCGTTGTGAGGTCAATCAACAGCCGAATTCTCACCACTGCAGTGGCATCCCGGAAGCAGTACTGACACTATGGGCATGGCTCTTCCGCCATGGTGCGGTTCAGTTGTCTGTAACTTAGGCAATTGTAGTGGTTTGCAATGGGGGACAATAAGCAACTATGATCATAATAGTAATGATTCATGATCGCTTAATGGTATGATTCACCAAAAATAGCAGCGATGGCACAGCATTGATGATACGAGGTTCGGCGATCTTAGTTTGTGGTGAGGTGTGGGTTAACCAACTTGCAACTTGGGAGCCTAGCTACATGGCCTTGCGATTGTGACAAATTGGTGCTGTGTGGCTCCATGGTCTTCTGACACTTCTCATGGAAACCTGCGCTTCCCCAATGGCAAATTGGAACCAGCAAACATTGCTAGCCAATGTATGGTCTACTCTGTTTTTGATCTCCAACTTCAAAAAACAAATCTGGATCAGGTGTGTGCATCAACGGTACTGCGAAATGTAAAATTACCTAGTGTGACAGTAGTCGATTCGGCTGTGGGTCAATACCCTGTAGCCCTGGTTAACATCCAATGACCAAACTAGTCCAACTGTTGGGATGTTCACCTACCCATTATGGGGAATGCTATTGCTAATGTCCCGGCCCATTTACTCCCGAAACACGGTCAACGTGAGATACCAAAAGCAAAAAGAGCTGATACCGGTCATACTATCTGGAAGAATTTCTTTCAGAAATATCTTTAAGACCACTAGGTCTTGTAGTACTGCTGAAACGAGAGGGTCTGCATACTCAGCGTCGACAGCATGCGCCGCTGTCTCAATCCAAGTCTGCCGCTTTGGCCACACATGGATGTCACGCCTGTTGGGCTAAGGTGAAATCATATTTGGATTGTTGCTGCCGTTGCATTTTCAATTGTCAGAAACGAATATGGTCGTGGCCAAACAAGGGTGAAATGAGCAAAAATTGTTTCATAGGATGTTCAAAACAATGATTGCTAATAGAGAATAGTCACTACCCATCACCACCTGACATAAGAATAGTCTTGCTATTATGTTAAACAATTAATGAAAAAATGATTGCGGTTGGTATCATTGAACATGGTTGATATTGATCAAGCAATCGCAATTCTTGGCCTCTTTACATACGGCTTTTGCATTCTCTACTTCTAGCAGCTAGCTAAGCTACCCGTCCCCACAACGAGCTCGGCAATATGTTTTTTCGTGGTGCCACCCAAAAACTGCAGCGTTTGGCTTTGTTGTTCGAGGTGGGTACCTAAAGAAGGCCAATAAACCAGGCTGCATAGCTCCCCAATGGGGGCAGATCCTATCAATAAACCCGATATATTTGATAATGAATCATCAGCTATTTATAGTTAAGCTGGTAGTGGTTTCTCAATATGCATCTACCGCTACTGCATATTGTATAGCAATGCACAGCAATCGGCCCATGGGAGTTGTCTCACGGCTCACATGGTTGCCCAATGCTCACATGATTTGCTCCTGTGTATCCCTTAGCCCTTCACCCACCGCTCACGAGGTACCATGAGAAGAGCACGCCTAGCCAAGAATCTGAAGCAAACAGTGGGACCACACCAAATCCGATGAAGAATTGTCCTTTGGCGTCCACAAAATAGTGACCCACTTTCAATCCTTAACCATCTAGGTGTTTCTCACAATAGGGATAACCCCCATATCGTCCTTTATTCACTATTTGTAGTAATAAACCAGCCATTTCGGAGGGGGTTCCCTATTTTAAGAACCCTCCATTTATGGATGCCAATGCCGGTTGACTTTCTGCCGCCTGGATTTGTCACTTCCGCTGGCAGGGTCTTACTCTGCCTGGCAAGTTCGGATGGCCCATGTCTTCATGCAGCCACTTCAACTCACAGCAACTGAGCCAGGTTGGCGCCCTGCAGTGGTTCGAGATAGCCAGCTGGAAACCATCCTGCATCCCCCTCCTCCTTCATGGTTTTCGGGCCTGGCAGACGCACACCGCTTGGATGGGAACTGATACAACAGTCCCGTTCAAGCCTAGAAGACCACTCTTGAATCTGTACCAACTCATGGACCCAATGCAATATTGTCTCTTGAAGCTCACGGAAACTAGCATAGACAGATATGGAAAGCAGGGACCCCAACATGTCTAGATCAATGGAGAACCATATCACATTCCGACCCCGTTGTGTCTGTCGATTTGAGAGGCTACTGTATCCGTCAAGGAGTTGAAGTTCGAAAAATCGTCAGTCGATTGTGGCCAAAACTGACTGAGAGAAGACCCATCTTAGCAATGGCAAAAGAAATGAAAAGACGAGGCCGCCACTGGCCGTGCTTCAAAGCATCGGCTGCTTAAGCGGGCTCCCATCACAGGCACTGGGTATCCCCACATAGCCGAACACCAGCAGCCCATCCCGACTCAGTGACCTGAAAGTGATCCAAACGAGGAAACCGAGAGAATTGGCCATGCAGCTTGATTCTTGCGTGAAGGATGACGGATCATGATAACCTTGGGATGGGATAGCGCAACCACCTGCACTAGCCAACTCCCAAACAAGCTCTTCATTGGTAATGATTTTTGTTTATTTTGCGTTGGAGGTCTGGCTCAAAGCAACGAACCCCTTACGCCCAAACCAAGGAAGTGCATAGTGGCAAGCTGAATCAGCAGCCCGAGCACTGTATGTTGTCTGCTTGCAGCACCACAAAAAGATCGCATCCTACTGTTGGAAGGAGTGACGTGGAACCAGCATGCTTCTCCCGCTGGCTACAGATACTGCAGTAGATGCAGTACCTTGTATGTCCGTCTGCAACAAGTGGAGCATAAATTCAGTTTGCCCGTGATTCTTAGGGTCGAGGGCCCTGTGAATCCCTATGACACGTTCAGCTTCCGTTGCCCCCCTGCGACACGAGCCTGAAAGACTCTAATTTTGTCGTTCGCACTGATCTTGATCTGGGCCTGTGCCATGGCAGCCATGTGAAAAAGCCAAGCACAACACCGCTGTGAGCCCATGATTTGCAGGCGTGCGAGCAGACTTGCCCTCAATCATGCTTCTGTATTTATGTATATGTCTGTATATGTATATTGCATGTACATCACATATTCATGTATCGCAGTTGTCATCACGGCCTCGTCCCCTTTCTCAGGAGTGTAGTCGTACCGAGCAATCCTGACCTGCCAGTGCTGCAATGCGGAGATCTCTGTCGCGTGGCGCCAGCACAGTCGCGCAGCGAGCGCCTCTCCATCGGTGCGGTTCACAGTCACCGAAGTCACCGTGTCTTGTACCTGAGCAGGTCTCTGTCACGGGCCACATGCCGCATGTGTCCTTGTCACTGCAAAATGGGCGTTCCTGTTGCACCACTTTGTGTTTGTGTTCCCAACTGAAAGATGATACTCTTACCTATGCTTAAGCATTGTTTTCCCTATTATATTTTGGTGATTATTCCCCTATTATTGGTTGATCAATATTGACCCATAGCCACCTCTTGTTCGTCGAGTTCACTCCCTGTGTGTCTGAAAGGACTTGCTTCGATGGCGCGATCGGTTCAGTGATCGCAGGTTCACTGATCCGCTCATGCTTTTTGCACGTTTCAATCATAAATTCATGATTCTATGGAACTAGAATAAATAGACTTCAAAGAACTATGAATCTATGAAGTATACTTACTTTATAAATCCACATAAAGCATTTTGAAACGTATTTAAGTCATTGAGATGAAAAAACAAATGTTTATAGTTCTATGAAATATTATGTAATAAAGAACTCTGAATCCAGGAACAAATCAGAAACATATAAGTTCATACTTCTATGAAACATCAACAAAAACGAAGAATCAATGAAATGTGGCTTTGAGGTACCCTCCCCATGGTTCCCCCATCATTAATCAGCTTGTTTTCCCTACGAACTTCTTGATGAACTTGTGTCCCGTGAAAGTTGGTTGGTTAACTGCTTGACACAGTTGGCTGTGGGTCAGTTCACCCTTAGTCCCCCTGGTTCCCCTATCATCATTTACCATTGTTTTTCCTACAAAATGGTAGGTTATTATCCCCCATTGTTGGTTAACTGCTTGACCCATAACCATATAGTTGGTATATCCCAAAAAACTTGTGAAATATCATCCCCTATTATTAACCATAACAAGCAGCCATTAGTTGGTTGGTTAACTGCGGCTGACCCGGTCGCTCGCCAGTTCGCTCGCCAGGCCTTGGCTTCAGCCACTGGAGGGGCCACCGCTTCAGCCACTGGAGCCACGGAGTGGGCCACGGAGTCCTCCGGCTCGGGCTCCGCCCTGCGACCGCTGCGTGCTTGAAATCACCGGTAGGCGACGGAGAAACCGCGGGTGGCAATCCCAGAAAGCATGGGTTAATGACGGTTAGTGTTGCTTATTGTTGGTTCTTGTTGGGTATTTGTGCTTATTGTTGCTTATTATTGCTTATTATTGGTCATTATTGCTTATTCTTCCTTCATAGGCTATTGGTACTTGGTCATTACTGGCTATGTATCAACCATTTGTAATCATATTTGGGTCCCCGATGACTTGAGAAACCACCAGATGATAACATATGATAACATGATGTAACATGTGTATTGTATATGTATCTTGTGTGATGAAATTGCTTGACATATGTAAACATATCATAAAACAAATAGACTATAAATCTCTATCATTCTAGATCATTATGTATCCCTATTTTCATCTATTTCCATCGTCTGTTTCTTTGCGATTCCTGCTGGGTCGCATTGCGAATGGCCTTGGAGCCATCTGACCGTGTTACGTTTCCGGCTCAGGACAGGGCTCATATTGAGATCTGGTGCCCTCATTGGAGTTGATCGTCGAATCCACACCTTAGGGCGTCCAAGGGAACAGAAGGACATGTGGCTATGGGTCAATATTAACCAACCAATAATGGGAGATAATGATCAACAATAATAGGGAAAACAACAATGGTGAATGATGGGGGAACCAGGGGTACAGGTTTTTGACCCACAGCCATGTATCTTCAAGTCACATGATGTGAAACGCTGCTAAAACCCGATGAAGATGGGCTGGATGTCATCTTGGAAAGGCTGGAAACGTATGGAAACGTAGTGTCTAACGATCGTTGGAGAGGTTTGCTCAATCTACATCCTTTCTGTCAAACATTTGTATTAAACGTGGGCAACATGTGGTTGCCACTATTTCCACGTTGAGAGATACCCACGAAACTGAGGTTCTGTAAAATGAAGCTCCTAATCACTGTTTTCCATCAATCGTTAGGAGGATAGATTTACCAACGTGAAACGCCGAACAGTGAAAAAATTGAACGTGTGGCTCAAGTTTTTTGCTTTAACTCTCGGGCCAACAGCTATGATCCTAACATAAATTTGTTGGTCAATGTCTATTATCCTAAGCTGAACTGGTTTCAATGGTTACTATGCTAGCCTCAAGTGGCCACCACAGCAATTTCTTTGGCACCCGCATGTCCTGCTCAGGCCGCAACATGACTCCGACCTGGCATAGTTCTTTTCTCTGCGGGGTGGAGGGGTTTCACCATAAATGATATGACCGTACCATCCCGATTCACAGGAAACATATGAGGGTTTTTCAAGCCACAGGGGTATGTACCCCCAAATCATCCAATATTAGTCATTTATAGTAGTAAAATGTAGTAAACCAACCATTTTTGGGGGTACCCTATTTTGAGAGACCACCATATTGCAACCCATACTGTTCAACCATTTGGTGCCATTTTGATACAGCACAATACAAAGAAAAAACAACACCATACGATGCGATACGTTTCTACCAATCGAACAACACTTCTACACAGAGGATCGCATAGGCAGTCTGACAACATGTCAAAGCTGGCAGGACAGTGCCCAAGTCTCGCCGGAGCGTCATCAGATAGTTCTCAACTGCACAATTTCGAGACATGTGCTCCTCACGAGCAAGACGCAGTGCTGTGGTCAAAGGAGGATGTGCTCTTAACTGTTGTCCTGCTTCACTTTTGTCCCCCAGGTTCCAGGTTTCGAAACACCATTTCATCTGCATCCCGTCGGCGATATCTGGATCGAAAATGTAGGAAATCGAACAAGCGTAAGAGAAAGGAACAAAAACCAAAGAATGTATATATATATATATATGTGTATATGTATATTAATATGTATATATACGTATATGTTTATGTAAAACAGATCAAGACAACACACGAACGGCTGCTTATCCATTAGCGTGCCTGCCCCTGAATTGTCAGGAACTCATAAAAGCTGCATCCGCATGCTCGAACGACCAGCATCGTACCACGAGGTAGAACCATTACCCAACGGAACGGCGCTGAGTAAAGACCTATGGTGAATGATATTCTGATAGCTTGTTATACATCATGGTTAAAATGGTATTCTGAATATTTACTTCTGCCAGTGTGTCAGTGTACACGCATGCATCACATATGTTGCATTACATTGAACTACCTTGTGCGTTACATTGCATGACAATCAAATGCAGTACATACAGCAGATGATGACAAATGCAAGAAGGAAGCAACAAAGGACAAATCTCAAAGGTAGAAGTATCAAAAAGCAAATCAACAGTAAAATGAATACAAATGTAAAATAAACCAACGGACCAACGTGTTTTTGTAAAAACCATCCTGTCTATTACCTCTTCCTTTTCTTCATTGGCATGTTTCGAAGCTAAGAATCAACTTGCAAACATGATTGCACCGTAGTGCCTCCCACGTGTGGAAAAAACCTGGGTGCGCCAGGAGAACCGGCGGCAACTGCACACCTCATATGCAGTTGGCGCGCCACTCCAGGAGCAGGAAATGCCTGGTCCAGCTGCCAATAGATCATGGAGCCCTCACCACCGTTGACATCCACACCATAAGGAACTTCCATTGTGGAGCCCCAGTAAATCAGCTTCCCACATCTTCCAACCAGCATGATCCACCACAGGGCATGGCTTGCCTGTTGAAACTGGTCTTAATTGCCTTTCCTGTCTTAGAGTACCAGTGAGGTACAAATCAGCAACAGGGGGGCCCTTTTGAGCAAAGCCCCAGTTGAAGCAAGAGCCTTCACATTGGAGGGTGCAAGAAGCCTTCATCCTATGCCCTCTTCAAATGCAAGGACTCGTTTAGACTTCACATCCACTGCTGGAACCTCTGTACTGACATCAAACCTTGCACTTCAAACCCCATTACGGGCAAGCAAGTGGAAAAAGCCCATTGCCTTTGGAACGCAAAACCACATCACATTATCGCTTTGAGTAGCTCACCCTCTTTGAAATAACATAACGACAAATATTTTGATCTGGCTGCTCCAATACCATACATGCGCCTTGGGCAGCGTTGAAGAGTATCCAAAAATCGACAATGATTTATTGACCAGTCTTGACATGCATCAATAATGAACCACCACCATTCACCTGAGTGCCAAGTGCCATCCGGGGATCCAACTGACCTGCTTTTCCCTGAGATATTTCCGAACTCAGACCAAACTCAGACTGATACTGTACCAGTCTTCTCCTACACCTCGTGCCTTGTGCACGTTCCGATTGCAGTTTAATTGTATGGTCTCCCTTGAGGAGATTCCAAAGTTCACCATAAAGATCTCATCCGAAATCTGAGGAGAGGGCCAAGCCAGCCACCATCTGCATTGCCAGACGTAGCTAGCGTGAAACGGGGCTGCATATCAGCGGTCTCACTCGAAGACTCGGGTGTAGATCACAATGAACTCAGGATAGACAGCCTCTTCGTTGAAAAACACCATCTCGCGGAATGTTCCCACGGCTGCTAATCGATCGCCACAAACGGAATCATAGCCAGCGCGAACGGCCTTCACAATCCACTGGATCAAAGGGGATTGCTATCTGCAATGTCTGCACTATCTATCCTATCCATGCTATCTATCCAACCCAAGCTATACATGAGATCTACCTGTAGAACTACCAACCTATTTATCCGCCTGTCTACCTGCCCATCTGTAGCATCTACCTATCTATCTGCCTATCTATCCACCTATCTATCTATCTATCTATCTATCTATCTATCTATCTATCTATCTATCTATGTATCTATCCCATCTATCTTATCAATCCATCTACAAAATTTCGAATCTCCTCTATGCAGTATCTATGTGTCCGTGCATGTACTGTCTGCATACAGCACGCAGCAGCCCCGACCTCTCTGGTGTCCTTGGCTTCAGAAACCGTAAGGACCTCCCCTTGGGCACAACGGCAAAGAAGCATAGCACAGAGACCAACGTAGACCCCGGAACCTTCCTTGGCATACCTGAGGCCAATCTGGCGATGGGAACTGTGCCCACTTCAAAGGGGTTCAAGATTGGTCCAGTCCGATTGATACCTACAAGTCCGCAGTCAAAGTTAGCACAATCCCCTACGGCCAAGCATATTTAAGGGGCTCGCCATTGCCCATGTGCCATTGCCTGATACTGAGTGGTCAGTCTAGGCAGTTTCAACTTCCAGATTGCGACAAGTCCATGCGTCCTCGGCTGTGAAAAAGGAACCACTTGATGTATCTTGATGTTTTGATGTTCTAAACCTTTGAAGCACAGCCTCCTCTAAAGAGATGGTGAAGTTGATCAAAACTCTGCCACATCTTGGTAATCAAAAAGAATGCTACAGCTGGGACCTACCAAATGTGGAAACTCTTTCAACTCCACAGGGGATCAAACTGCGACCCCGGATCTTGCACGGAAAGTGTGTCCCCTAAATGTCCCAACAGCAACCACGTTCGTGGAACCTGTAGGGTGGGTCCATGTGGGTGCCAGGAAGGCTGAGCGCCGGGGTACTCGTCGCTCTTGCTGGCATTCTCTGCGAGATAGATGCCTGGTCCAAACATACATCCCGCAGAGCTGCCTGCTTTCTCCATGCGAAAGAAGTCCCGAGCAATACACTGAGCAGATTCTGGATTGGTGCCATGAAACAAATAGTTCTCGTTGACGTCCTGGCACAGCACAGTGAGCGTTTATGAGCTTTGGGACCTGCAAATACTGGTTCACAACACGCTTAACAACGCTTAGTAATGGCTAGCAATGATTTTGCGGCTTTGCGGCTGAGTGCAAGGTGAAACCCTCGCCATGAATAGAGCCAGCATGTTGCGTGCCCTTTGCACAAAATGGCTAGCAATGATTAGTACTTGTAAATAATCAGCTTGTTCATTGCAAACAAAAACTTCCACAAAGCACCCATGTCTGCAGATTTTGAATGTCTGTGAATTGCTTTTGCACCATGAGAACAGGAGAAGCACAGACTGATGCCGGTCAAATCCTGAAATAGAGTCCATAGTGTTCTTCTTCTTCAACCGAAGGAGATCTGGGTGTCTCCACTTCTCGCCAAATTTGCAGTTTCATCAACTAAAACATTTGGCATGTTTATGTATGCTCTGGGGATATGCTGATTAATAGACACACCCAGATTCTAACCCGCTCTTGTTCATGCTGCCTGGAGCTCCCAGCTCTGCAACCCTTTAAGAGCCTCCGGACTTGGAATGACCCAAGTCGTGTCAAGAAGTTTGGGATCTTCACTCAGTCATATCTATGGGTGGCAGGCCCCTCATCGCTCTTCTGTGCCCGTGATTCGCTTCCTGTGGGATTGGAATCCCTGCGCCAATCCAGATTTCGTTGTGTACAGTGTTGTACAACGCCTTTCATACGTGTATGTACATGCGCTGAGAAAAAAATGTATACATCTTTATGTGTGTGTGTGTGCGCCATATGGTGGTTTCTCAAAATAGGGGTACCCCCCAATCATCCACTACTAGTCATTTATAGCCATAAACCCACCATTTTTTGGGGTACCCCTATTTTGAGAAACGCTCATATATGTATAGTCATTATGAACATATAAATACCAACATGCCCATAGACAAAACGATTATGCATCGGCTAGAATCATATCGACTTCTTTCGCGATTTTCAATTTGTAGTCGAGGCTCATCGTCAAGAAGATTGATTCGATTGCTGGTTCGCACCGGAAAAGGGCTGCAAGGTCCAGGACGCTTCATCCTCAAGCCATCTTTATAGCTGCCTGGTTGCTGGTTGAACCACCCCTATGAAAAACATTGGTCAACCAAGAATTTGTTGATGATTGCATCTGGGAAAACAAAAACAATAAAGCACATAACCACCGACAGGCTGCAATATCTCGCATAGGCCCGGTGATTCTCAACTCGGAGTACGTTGGCTACGCGGCAGCCTGAAGGCACAGCCTCTGATCCATGAATCAGGCGTCGATCGCGGCTGAAGTGGTGAAGCCACGTTTCGGTCATCAGGTTCTGAACCTCTGAAATTCGGTTGGGATCCGGAAAGATGTGGATCCCTTCCCTGGTAGCCCAGTACAAGGGTAATGGCAAGGCCGAGTCGATCACCAGCTCCAACAAATCTGTGTCCCCACGGCCAGGGTAGGTACTTGCAGATGCGTGTCCAGATGGAGGGAGTGATGCAGCAGAATAGCCCGATCTGGATCCTGGCCACTGATTTCATTGGGGAGCTGATCTGACATCATCCACCCTTGGTGACACAGATCTTACTGGCCACCATGAGGAGTTACAAGGTTCAAGGTACCCTTAACAAAATCCAGTGATATTACGATAGAATTTGGTCATGTCAAGAATAATGGCAATGATTGCAAAGGAGTGACAATGATCATGTCGTTGTCAAACTGTGAAGCCATTCCAAGCAAAAACGAAATGATTCATCAATCCAGTGGTAAGACTGTTCCAATATCAATCAGATCAAGCCAACCAATCTTTTTGATGAAGCCAATATCAGTTTTGATGAGATCATAATAATATCAACAAGATCCAATATCAAAGCCATGAGTTTGACTGACAATAAACAAGTCATACAGCCACGCAGCTTCATCGGTGTATGTGAACCCATTTGCAGCGTATCTCCAGGCTTGGCGTCCTGTCTTGGGCAGGATATCCAGAGACTCAGACGATGGAGGAGCTGGGATGTCACCCACGGCTGCAGCCACCGCCTCTTTCATAGCTCTCCGTTTCAACATCCGATGTCTCAAAACGCCGAAACCAAAAAGGACTAGAAGAACAACTGCCTGGAGAGAATTCAGCGCAACATCACGTACAGTTTTCGATGTATATGACCATTATGTACGCATTTCCTTACGTACAAAAGAAGTCTCCCTTCATCAGTACTGGATGTAATGATGTAATGTATCTAGTCTGTGTAACGTAAGCAATGCAGTATAAGGCAGTGCAATTTCTGCATGCATTTAGAT
>VSDK01022592.1:160766-163472 GCA_009767595.1 Symbiodinium kawagutii
AGTGAACTACTTCCCATGGCGCTGTTGGTGGCTTGACCCCCACATCAACTTCCCGTGACGTGTGACGTGTTTCACCGCCTTCGCAGGACAAGTAGACGCCTTCCCCGGCCGAACCGGTGGGACAGGTGACTTTCACCTTGCCGCCTTCGATGATCTTCCCATGGGAGACCTCCAAGACACCCGCGGTCACCAGGTCTGGTCTGGGGGTGGAGATGCACCCATTGATGCCGGTCATAGATGGTGATAGACGGGTATGAGCCAAAATCATTCACCTCCAATAAAGCCATCTACAATGGATTCTTTTAATAAACCTATGGTTTTTGGGGTACCACTATTTTGGCACATACCCAGATGGTCAATGATGGTTATAGGTCGTAAATAAGACATGCTGGTTACAGAATGCCATCTCGCAAGACTAGGTGGTGATTTCTCAAAATAGGGCGCCCCAAAAAATGGTTTAATTTCTAAGAATGGGTCAAGAAAAGATTGTTTGGGAGTACGCTATTTCGAGAAACACCCATATTGATGCCGACGTTTGCACTAGTGGCTGGGTAGTGCGCTGTATGGGATGGACTCAGCCTGTAGGGATTGCATAAAAAGGCCTGCCTGTGCTTGATTGCAACACGGAGATTCGTTGTCGTTAGGTGGTTTCAAATATCTGTTGTTTCACGGTAGGCAAAAGTGGTTCTGCTGCTCTGCTATTTGAATTGCAAGCGAGAGAGGGAGAGAGAAAGAGAGAGATTCGGTGGCTTGGAAGAGAGAAAGGGAGAGTTAGATTTTCGGCTGTTGGATGGCAAGAGACTTATTTTCTTTGGTTGCATGCGCAGAAAGGGATCAGTTGCAAAAAAACAAACAAACAAACAAACGAACGAACGAACGAACGAACGAACAAACAAACAAACAAACAAACAAACAAACAAACAAACAAACAAACAAACAAACAAACAAGCAAGCAGTTGTGCGGAAGCAAGAGAAAAACACATGTCATTGGATGTCTGCAATTTCGTTGATATAGCAAATCAAATTCTAGCTGCATTACTCGTCTGAAGTGTGCAAACGATCCAAATGTGTGATTTCCAACCGCTGCGGATACACCTCAGATTCTCTTCTAGAGCTGTGCCACTGCTATCTAAAATGTTGTGTTTCATATGATATCCCCAAGACACCTCTGTTCAAATTCAGTTCGATGGTGGCCTCCCCGCTTTGTCTGGGCCAGGCCTCGACTTTTCCATCATCCACCCAAAGACTAGCTGCTGAATTGCAGGCGGGAACACATGAGCTGTTCTGCTCTGTCATGGTGCCATCCTCGCATCGCAAAAAATATTCACCTTGGCATCGCACTTCCATGCACTCGGTTGTGTTTCTACACCGCAACTGGGGCTGGGGAGCACTGAGCAGGTTCTGAACTCTTTGAGGATTCTCAATTTCAGCCACTTGAGAGACTACTGAAAGGAAGATACAAAAACAAAGTGACTAGGAACGTCATTTCAAGAATGTAAGTGCACATTTTGCATAATTCGTATAGAATGCCGGTCTGGGCTAAAGTCTTGCCGTTCAAGTGGGTAAACTGAAAACTCGCAGTTTCACCTGCCGATTTTGGGACTGCATGGTTACCATGGTTTGTTCCATCAATATATTTTTTTTGATTTATTTATCTATTTATTTGTTTATTTAAATTCATCCATGTATTGTCTATCTATCTATGTATTTATTCATTTACTGATTTATTCATTTTTCATCTATTGATCTATTGATTTGTGTGTTTATCTATTCATTTATTTGTTCAGTCATTTGTCTAATTATTAATCTACTAATTCATTCATTCATCCATTCATTCATCCATCCATCCATGCATGCATTCATTCATTCATTCCTTCCTTCCTTCCTTCCTTCATTCATTCATTCATTCATTCATTCATTCATTCATTCATTCATTCATTCATTCATTCAGTGTTATCTATTCAACTGATCTATCTATTCATTGTTTAATGTATTTAGGTATGTATTTGTGCATCTATGCATGTATGCAGGCATAAATTTGTTTTTGCTAATGTTGTTTGATTCATTTGTGTATTTGTTGATCTATCTATCTATCTATCTATCTATCTATCTATCTATCTATCTATCTATCTATCTATCTATCTATCTATCTGTTTAATCATTTATTCATTCATTCATTCATTCATTCATTCATTCATTCATTTTTTATGTGTTTATCTTTTTTCAACTATTTATGCATTTATCTGTTTTTATTGATTTCTTCCATCAATATATGTAAGTCTATTTGAATTATACTATGTAGATTATATTGCTATATGAGAAAAATATATATGCATTCATTCATATGATCCATCATCACTATGGATTGGGAAACTCAGTTGGAAGATGATTCATCTCACCCTGGGCGCTGAATGTGTGTAGAGTACCTCCGAACTGGTTCGTAGTTTTTCACGTATTGCAGGGTGCAGACTGAAGCCGTAGACCTCAAGATGCTGTAGCTTTCCTTCTAGATCTGTTTTGACAGCTACCAAACCATACCAAACCATACCAAACCATACTAAACCATACTAAACCATACCAAACCATACCAAACCCAAAGTCCAAGGCACCATCAAAGCCTTCCGGGCATATCTTCTCCACCCGAGCTCCGTGGTCCGAGGCATTGTATTCAATCAGCGCATGGCCAAGCACAACATGACCTGCAGT
>VSDK01022592.1:169357-171857 GCA_009767595.1 Symbiodinium kawagutii
GCTCCCGAATGATGTTCAATCAGGCTTAAAACAGTCCGGAGCGCTCCCGAATGATGTTCAATCAGGCTTAAAACAGCCCGGAGCGCTCCCGAATGATGTTCAACCAGGCTTAAAAAAACACTCCGGAGCGCTCCCAATGGTGACTTTAAACCAATTAGTAGAAACTAAATTCACAGACGAAAGTCTAAATGTTGACAAGTAACTTAGATGAACTAGTACACCACTTGTGGTGTGACTAAAGTAGCATAAAGTAACAATAAATTTTAGCGGGTAAACAGAGGTAAGACATGTTAAGACAAAGTCTAGTTTGTAAGTAAGCTTTGAACAATTACAATTGTAATCCAATGGTAGCAACTAAATGACAAACTTAAATTAGAGCAGGCAACTTGAAAGTCTACATGTCAATAGGTCAGTTCGACTAGCTAAATTTTAAACAAGTGGACTCGATGCATTTCAATGAGGCTTTGATTTACTCACCACTCAAGTGTATCAAAGCCCAGGTCTTACTCGAATTAAGCTTAAAAACATATGATTAAATCAGACTAAGTGGTGCCAACCTTTAAAACAGATTTAATGTTGTCAACTAACTTTATTGAAGTAGGAGCCACCTAATTTTAAAATCACATAACTTTACTACGGTGCTAGAGTTGAGTTAAGTAACTCAGTTTGAAGTCGCAAAGTAAAGTTGATAACACTGTTAAGAACAGAATTATTCTTGGTTTACTAAACCGGCAGTCTGCTATCACAAACTATTTTTGTGTTTGTGTGTATGTGTGTATGTGTCGCGTGTAAGGGTTTCGTGTATGCGTGCCTGCGTGCATGCGTCTATGCGTGCATGTGTGTATGTGTATGTATACGTCTATGTGTATGGATGTCATGATATAAGGATGTATGGATGGATGTATGAATGGATGGATGGATGACCGCAAGTCACAAAATAACACTCCACTGCACTGGTTTGACTTCCTTAAGTACAAGTCAAAATGGTTTGAATATGTTCTAAAACATGTGAATGACAAAAATCCAAGACATTAGATTTGATTTTTTGACTTCCTCAAGTTCCTCAAGTACACCCCAGTTAGGCTGACAAAAAAAATCAGAGTGATTATTTGACCATCTCAAATGCACCCCAGGCTAGTTTGACCATCCATAATTCATCATGTGTGGTCTTTCCCGCTGATACCATCGATCTGGGATACAACGCTGGTGACATCTGGGATCCTGTGGGGCATGGTTGGGGGGCAGCATCAGTTCTCAACAGCCCTCTGGCACGATGGTCACCGTGATGCTTGGGGTGGGGTGGGGTGTTGCAAAGCATGGGCTAACCAATGCAACAAACGTGGCCTGAATCACAAAGCTGTCAAACACAAGGACATGCAGTTTGTGAAAAAAGACTCTGCGCCCAAAAAAGGCCAGAGTAAGTTGATAGGAACTCAGAAAATAGACCGTTTGTGGCAGGACTTGAAAAAGTACCTCGGTGCTACGGTCAATGCAAAGAGCAAGGACAAGGATGTGAATCCACGCTTGTCCACGTACATGTACTCTTACATGTTTCGAAGAAACAGTAAGAACTTGTGGGACGACACAGCACAGCTGTGCAAAGACTTGAAATGAGGGAAAAAGACTGGCAGCAAACTCGCAGAAAACCTGCCCAAGGGTCACAGTGTTCAAAAATCCTGGCAGGCGTGGGATAAAGCTCACGTAGGCACTCAAAGTCCTGCAAAAACCAATGAAATCACTCAGGGCCAAATCCATGCACACCTCAAAAACGCTCCGAAACCTAAGTTTTGACACATGTGCACAAATCAAAACGCTCAGAATCAGCGGGGCCGCTACGCGGACCGTTACCTGGTTTGACTTCGTTAAGTACAAGTCAAAATGGTTTGAATATGTTCTAAAACATGTGAATGACAAAAATCCAAGACATTAGATTTGATTTTTTGACTTCCTCAAGTTCCTCAAGTACACCCCAGTTAGGCTGACAAAAAAAATCAGAGTGATTTTTTGACTATCTTAAATGCACCCCAGACAACGTTGGGATATGATAAGGGATGTCAACTTATAACTTATATCATCAGGGATATAATAGGGACATAAACTCTAGGGATATTGACGTATAATAGAGGGGATATAAGAGGGATATAATAGGGAATATCAAGTTATAATAGTGATATTGACTTATCATAGAGGATATCAACTTATAATGGGGATATTAACCATAGGGGATGTATAAGAATGGTGATTAACAATCCCTATTAGGGATATTAACTTGTAATAGCGATAAGATGCGATGAGAATGGTGATAAACATTGGTGATTGACAAGGTGATAACAACAATGGTGATGAACACTGTTAATAACGGGACACCCAAAAATGGCTGATTTCTTGATGGTTGACAATGGGGATTAATAAGGGGATAATAACTTATAGTAAGAATATACCAACTATAATGGTGGGTTTATGGTTTATAGTGGCTAATACTGGTTAAGAATGGAGGATC
>VSDK01022592.1:176857-198199 GCA_009767595.1 Symbiodinium kawagutii
CAATTCTTTGGGACAA
Source organism: Symbiodinium kawagutii (assembly GCA_009767595.1). Classification (NCBI taxonomy): domain Eukaryota; class Dinophyceae; order Suessiales; family Symbiodiniaceae; genus Symbiodinium; species Symbiodinium kawagutii. The sequence goes on from VSDK01022592.1 coordinate 176,874, forward strand.
TTTCAAGACTATACAATCAGTGATTAAGAAAAAATACACCTATTACAGCTTGACTTGGGTTCAATTTCAACGGGCCAACCGAGATTGTCTCTTGAAAGATCCCCCAAAAGATAGTGTGATTCTCCCTTACAGCGATCCAGCGAGCGAAAAGCGATCCAGCCGACCTCCTCATTGGTCCCATTGGGGAGATCAGCTCTCCGTATGCCGCCATATTGCGCTGTCCAGTAGATCTTTTGATTCTCTGGATCTATCGCCACATCTGCTGGCGCTTCTTTAACCTGACAAGAAAACATGCAGCGACTGGGAGACCACAACTGGGAGATGGGTCCCAAGTGGTCGTTTGGCACAAGCTATCCAGGCAAGAAATTCCCATGTTCTCAACCTCAAAGAAGTTCCAACCCACAACCCAGGCGTCGCACCTCAGTCTTTACAACGACATCTCTCAGGTCGTTTCCATCCAACGTGGCGCTGCGGATGCGTTTTGTGCCATCTTCAGCAAAGTACATCCGTCTTGCCTGCAGATCCAGTGCAATGCCCCTGGGCATCTTTAAGTCTGTCAGCAGATCCACTACTGCATCACATTGATGCGCTACTAGCATCAGCCACCACGGGAGCGCCATGGGCCGCAACCCCGGCATGAGCTGCCGCGATCGAACCCTTCGGTCGCCCCCGGCAGACGCTTCGTTAAAAATCTAAACTGTACACGAATTGAGCCTTGCAGCCGAGCGGCGCTCTCCAGCGACAAAAAAAGCTGGTGACGTTCGACCAAGGTTTCGACCAGCCAAGGTCAAAGCCAACTGAACAAAATAATATGAGCATCAGCGTTTCCAATGAACCAGCATGAACCAGGTGTTTTCAAACATGTGCTGCCACACACGTGATGCAGGAAAGAATTGCAAGCGAAAAGAACTCATTTATGTTGGTTTGCATCTGTTGAGTATGATTTGTATCTCGATGGATTCGTACAGCATGTGGTGCACATGCGTACATACATGGGTCTGTATATTGTACATGCATATTCATGTATACATATATATATATATAGATATATATATGTAGAGAGAGAGAGATCTATAGACACATACAGTAGCTGGAATCAAATTGTACAAGTACGAAGTGTACCAAGAAATGTGCAAATTCCTCGGTGATCAGCAACTGCATGCAACACCTAAATCGCGACGGAAAGGGGTGCCATGTTGGTGACCGGTCGGTGAGCTGCTTGGCATTGGACTGCCACTAGAAAATACTACCACAATGGCTATTTGGTGAGTTGTAATGGTGGTGATAAATTGAGTAATGGCTATAAAATGATGGTGACCAAATTGAACATACCACCATTGAATGGCCAAAATTTGCCATTTGATTGGCTAGAAAATAGTGGTGAATGGCTATAAAATACGACTAGTGAATGGCTGAAAAATGGTGGTGAATGGTACGTTATAGTGCTAGCCTTTGATTGGATTTGTTGATCACCAAGACCTGCCTTTCTCCAGGAGGATGCGGCTTGCATCTTGCCCAAATTCAAGCCTCGGATCAGGACAGTGATTCAAACCCGGGCGCTTCACAAATATCTGGTGCCTGTGACTGTCTCCAAGCTGCCCAAAGAATGTCATGTCACTCAAACAAACTGCAGGAGCATACAGTAGCCATGAAGCTTTGATACAAGCTTCCGCTTCCGCCAAGGCATGGACTTGTGATGATCAATGTGATGCACACACCGAATATTCAGATTATTACGTAGCCGTTGAAACAGCTGGACGCCACTGGTCTTTCCATCATCCTTGGCGCAGCCAAAGGAGTGAGGCATGACTACTGCTATTGCCTTTGGCATCAATTCTGTGTGTGTGTATGTTTCTATGTTCACTGCAATCTTATAAACATCAGAGCCAATGAGCATTTTCACAAAATTCATCATGCTCTCTAATGGCCGGTCTCGTTATACTTGAACATGTGTAGTGCGGGCTGAATTTCATGCCTTTGTTCAGTGCTCTTCCACTGCGATGTTGAAAAGATTAAGCAGTAGAAGACGCTAGAAGCATTGCAAATTGTAAGATTGTGAGGTATCTGATTGCACTTGAAACTGAGGAATTCAAAAAATTGCCGAAAGTGAGACGAAAGAAACAGTTGCAAATGGTGCCTCTACTGCAAAGTCGAAGCACTTAGTGCAAAATCGAATCGTCAAACCATCTATCGTTTCAGCTTGTTCCGTTTTCCGTTTCGTTTCTGAGCTGAAAACTGCAGGCTCGACCTTGCTGTGTCATGACATTCTGGTTGGCTTGTGGTGGCGTGAAGCTAACGCGATCGGAGTATAGAGCCAAGAGACATCCCAGATGATCTACGACTTGAGACCGGAAACTGGTTGGCTAGCTGGGATTCATACCCCATTCTACCAGGCAACAGATGGTGCGGTCTTATACCGACATGCAAGCAAAAAAGCAAGCAACCAACCAACCAACCAACCAACTAACCAACATCTTTGGATCTTGTGGCCACTGTTCACATGATGGCCACGGCCATGCCAACCTCAGGAACTGTCCCATATGTCAGGTTCTCCACTATCGGCAAAATTTCGTAGTTCAGCACTGACCATAGCTGTTTTTGTCCATCAATGGTATTTATTTGCCAGCCAGAAATGGTAGTTTCCACGTTATTGGCTACAAACTTGGATGGTTCAGGAGTACCAGCCTTTATGGAGAAGCCTATTTGTCGGTCAGTCTTGTCGATTGGAAGTCGACTGGTCGCTCAGCACATTGGAGCCCTGCAGCACTGCAGCTCCCGCAACCGCCCTGTCACGTGCTCCCAAGCTCGGGACGTCGGTCTTCTTTAGGAACTGGTCGCAGCCCGGTTGAGGACACCGAATTTGTGGCACCTGAGAGGGTCGAGACACGGGGGTTCTTAGGTCATTGGGAGATATTGGGAGTACCAAAAATGGTTGGGTTAGTATTGTGAATGATTCATATTGGACAAAAATGGTTGGTTTAGCACCGTAAATAGTTAAGAAACCAAAAAAATGGTTGCTTATTACTATAAGTGATTAATATTGTATGATTTGGGGATGCCCCAACTGTAACTTCAATTGAGAAACGCCCATATCTTGGCCAAAATGCCTGTGATGCAAACAACAAGTTTCAGTCCATCAGACATGCGGACATCATGTACTCAGTGTGTATGTACTCAATGTGTATGTATGTATGTATGTATGTATGTATGTATGTATGTATGTATGTATGTATGTATGTATGTATGTATGTATGTATGTATGTATGTATGTATGGATGCATGCATGGATGTATGTATGTATGTATGTATGTATGTATGTATGTATGTATGGCATCATATGCTTACATATACATATTGGATGTACTGTATTACATGTTCAATCACGTTCAGATAAAGTTGCCCTGCTTTCATTCTTTCCTCTGCATCCGCAGTGACGCCAGCTGAGGCTGCAACCGCTACAGGCTGTGTCCCAGCTGTCTTATTTTCACTCTTGTGCCGATCCACCTGAGACCAAGTTGAACCGCCTGACCTCTGAAATCAAGAATCTGCAGGTAAGAAAATAATCCATGTGTGAATTCCGTGAACCCTTTCACTGACAAGTACTGCGCCAAAAAAATTGCGCACGCAAGCTTCATTGTGATTGGTGACCGCTAGAGCTTTGATTGGGGATGGTTCTAACCCATCCGGCCTCCGTTTGAACCCACTGCCTAAAGCAGCAGGAGCAAAAGATATGGGAGCACCGAGTGATCAACGGCCTTGGTGCACTCCAGCTATGCTTTTGGAAAGGCTGCAGATCAGTCTGTCCTGGCTGTTCGAACCCCTTACAGTAGTAATGATAATAAGCCGGGCCGAGCTATCTGATATGTATCGACATGTAACATGTCTGACGCTGAGTTGCGACTCCAGCAAGTTGGATTCGTCCAACGGAGTCCACTGTGTGACTCTGATGGCAACGATTTAGTAACGATCCAAAGCACCGCTCAGGTCCAGTGGCTTGATCATCACGAAGTGGCACAAGGAGCACACGAAGGGAGTTGGATCTACCTGAGTCCGTTGCGTCGCGTGGCCCCTGAGTTCTGCCACGTGCCATGTCTGGGTTGCGCACCCCATCCAACTGCTCAGGCATGGTACGTCGCTGCCTTAGTTCCAACACACCACTCGAACACAACAGGGAAAGCACCGAAAAGTTACCGGTTACCAGTTGGAGTGCATATGTGTATGCTATGCTCGTGCATTGTATATATTGTATGTGCATGCCCGCGTAAAACAATCTCAACTTCGTGGATGGATGGATGGATGGATGGATGGATGGATGGATGGATGGATGGATGGATGGATGGAAAGATAAATGGCAGACAGATACAGATAGGCAGATGCACAAATAGGGATGGATGGATTGATGGACAAAAAGGTATAGATAGATGTAGATTACACATACGTGTCAGTGTGTGTGTGTGTGTGTCTATCAGTGCATTTGTCAAGTGTCTGTTTGTGCAGCGGAAATGTTTGGGAAAAGCTTGCCGAAACAAAGCGGAAAAAGACCAAACAAATGGAAGCGGAGTAATATTTCTTTCAATAAATAGTAATCAACTTGTCAGTGTATACATATGGATATGCACATGTCTATCTATATGCACAACTACATGTATGTGAGTGTGAGTTCGATGTATGTAAAAACGTGCACATTTAGGGAATCAAGTCATATGGTATATTATGCTGCTTCATATCATATCATTTGCAACCATACATATGTATATATATATATATATCGTATTGCATTATCTCATATCATATTCTATGGTAGTGTGTGTTATTTGATGTCTTTGGATGTTACGTCATGTGTCATGTTATACCACGCTATACCAAGCCACCGGGGTATGACTACCTGCCGGGCCCGGGGAAGGCAGCCCTGAGTTCGCCAACCCAAAGCTATCCAAAACCACAGATGGTCGGCTTCCGGCCTGGATCACGGACGATTGTTGGCCCAGGAGTGAATCTCACCCTGGAAATCCATTGGTAGCCCAGGAGAAGGTTCTTCCGAACAACTCAACCACTGAGTAGCATTGAGTAGCATTGATTAGTCAGATTTGGCCATAGTTAACCTATTTACCACCACGGCTTTTTACCACCATGGCTTTTTTTTACCACCATGGCTTTGGTGCCATGTTAGTGGCCATTTGCCATCATTAAACCAGCAATTCGTCGACTTGTCAGGTGGTTTTGCTCTGTGGGAGCGCCTTCCAAACTGGCTTCAGCACTTCAGGCTGCGGCTTCTCCTGGGCGACACAGGTTCCCATCTCCGCTTCAGCTGGTCTTTTGAATCCGGATTTTGCTTTGCCATTGGCAAACCTTTTGATCCAGCAAGCTTTGGCAATGGTTCTTGCAATGAAAGTGACCAGACATATTTTTCAGCATAAAAAGTTTTGAAATTAGGCTTGAGGTTTAGTGTATTGGTGGGGTCCACAAGTATCAAAAATTCCCCTGATAGTTCAAGACAAATAGGCCACTGCATTTGTATGAGTTTATTCAGGATGGGGCATACCATTTTTCGGCCGCAAGCAAGCTGACAATTAACGAGAATCTGATGGTCCGAGATCTTGAACTAAACAACAAATAGTTAGCTCAGCACTATCATGCTATCCATCTTGTAAATCCCTTCCCCTACCAATGAGATGGATAGAAGGTGTAGTAGAATATTGAATGAATGGTGAAATGCCAATGAGATGTATTCTTCTGCCCTGCCAGAGAGTTATCGAACTACCCCCCAACAGTTATTCAACCCCTGTCAAGCGCCAATGTAGAGATTGCACCAGAGAGGGGGTTCTCTTCGGATCTGCTCAGGCCTCAACCTCCAACTTCGCCTCACAGGTTGCAAGTCGCAATTCTGAAGATTTTGAACCTGGATATGAACTGACAATGAACTGATATGAATGGTTCAAAAGTGAATATTAAAGAACTGTTCTCTATTAATTAACTGATATGAATGGTTCATTCATGTCGATAAGAACAGCTAATTCATGGTCGATAATGATTCAATATGATTCATCTACCACGCAAAATTGTCCATCATAATCCCCATAGGAACCTCACCATGTGCCACTGGTTTCCTTCACAATTCGCAAATCCATCCTTCCAATCACGACTGGCGAAACCGCGCTCTCCCAACATCTGCAAGAACACCCGTGCAACACCGAGGCCCCACCTGTGGACTATACCCAGACTCTATTACTGTCGGAGTCGGACTGCTATTCGGAACGACAGTCGTTCCTGTCAGCGAGCTGGCGAGTATGAGAAGAAATACGTTTTGCATCTACGATTTCCCTGGAATCCCTACAATCTGTTATAATCCAATCTTCTTGCCCCGTTGCAGGTAGATCTTCTCCGCGTTGTGACAAACTGGGAATCTGGAAAAAACAATGTTCCACTTCCTCACGTAATTTCATTCCACAAAGCTCTCCAGAATCTTGTTTCCACTATGGATGATCGAATGGGCAGTCCAGGTCCATGATGATACCCAGCTATCATACCAAAGATTCCATGTTTAGGCCTATGGACAACCCAGGTAGTGCACCATTAAAATGGTGTAAGCCATTTACGGACAACCCAGGTGATTTCGGTAATTGCTTCCTGATGGGTAATGCTTAACTGATCCTAAATCATTTCACCAATAACGGATGGTTCATTGGCGGCTGAAGCCCACAGTAAAAGTGTATAGATGTGGGTTTCACCATCACAAAAATGATTTTGGAAGACCCATTCAGAAATGCAAACTTCCACGTACAACTGTTAGTTTGACCGGGTCCAAATACATGAATCATACAATGTATGCACGTATAGTGTACTATACGGAAAATATATTTTTTGCTACATCAGGCATTTTGTGTTTACACAGTGCATGTACAGAAATGAACGCTAACATGTAAATATGACAATACAATATAGTAATTCTCAAGTGTGAATAGATAGATAGAAAGAAAGATAGATAGATAGATAGATAGATAGATAGAGATAGGGAGATAGGTAGATAGGTAGGTAGATAGGTACATAGATTGGTTGATAGGCTGATAGGTAGATAGGTTGATAGATACAAAGGTAGATAGCCAGATAGATAGAGACCTTGGTAGATAGGTAGATAGGTAGGTAGATAGATAGATAGAAAGGTAGATAGCTAGATACATAGATAAATAGGTACATAGGTAGATAGGTAGATAGGTAGGTAGATAGGTTGATAGATAGAAAGGTAGAGGGGTAGATAGATGAATAGGTAGATAGGTAGATAGGTAGATAGGTAGATAGGTAGATGGCTAGGTAGGTAGATAGGTAGATAGGTAGATAGATAGGTAGATAGATAGATGGCTAGGTAGGTAGATAGATAGATAGGTGGGTAGATAGGTAGATAGATAGGTAGATAGATAGGTAGATAGATAGGTAGATAGATAGACAGGTGGATAGATAGGTAGATAGATAGATAGGTAGGTAGATAGATAGATGGCTAGGTAGGTAGATAGATAGGTCGGTAGATAGGTAGATAGATATATACGTAGATAGGTATTGAGCAGATAGTACAACCTGCTGTGTCCCACGCCTTTCCCCCAGGCACAGGGCTTCACAACCTTGCGAGGTGCAGCATGAAGGACCCCTCCCAAATCCTTCACATGGAATCGAAAAAATCTGGAGATAATGACTTTGATGACTGGGATGACTGGGATGACCAGATATATGAAGCAACAATCATGACGCTAGAAGTTCGAACTGTAAACGAGAAGTCAACACTTTGAAGGAATTCTTGAAAAAAGTCTGCCAGTCAAAGTCTTGCGAAATGTCAGGATCTGTGTTCACATGTGGATCAGGACAGGTTGGTTGGCGACATGGCTGCGGCTGCCAGGTGAGCGAGCGGCAAAACCTCAATTTAAAATTGTGGAATATCTGAATTGTTATCGTTTTTGGGAGTTCACTATATCGTTTCCCAGTGTTTTGTTACGTTATCGTTTTTGGGAGTTCACTATATCATACTATATCGTTTTACAGGTCCCGGAGCCATTTCTGAAGATATTCCAGCCGAAGACTAAAGTTAACTACGGAGAGTTTAGCCTTTCTCTCAGGTGCACTCGAGCCTTTGGTGCTGCAGCACCTGCTTCTGGCCGGGAAAGAGATCGAGTTGGAACCTGAAGCTCTTCTCAAGTGGAAACTGTTCGATGTGGCTTTGGGTCAATATCAAACCATCAATATACTTTAGGGGATAGTAACCAACAACAATAGCTATTTCCATCGTTAGAATCATCCTTGGTGCTTGATGGTAGGCCTGAGACTTTCCCAATCTTTCCCAACTTGGTTTCCAACCGGTGGAGCTGTCTTGGCTTTAGCCTGGCTTGAAGTGGAGATCAAATGCTTGCAAAGTGGAGCTCGCTTTTCTGTGTGGCAACGCAGCAACACAGCAGTAAAATGGCTGTGGGTCAAAACCCTGTACCCCTGGTTCCCCATCATTTACCATTGTTTTCCCTATTATTGCTGGTTATTATCCCCCATTAGTTGGTCAGTTAACTGCTTGACCCATAGCCAAATGAAGTGCAGACTTGTCATTCCTATAGGGTGTCTGCTGCCGTGCAGAAAACGCAGCACTGGGCCTCAGCTGCCAGTTCTGCACGTGACTTGAACCGAAGTGGGGGCCGTTGCAGGTGAAAAAAAGGAAGGTGTACCTGCAGCCAGCATCAAGTCACCACAAGTAGCTGAGCTCCAGTCATGTTAACCACCGTAGTCAAGCCATTACAGTAATCAGCATGGACTATGGGCGCAAACATGCTCAAACCATCAACTTAGCCGTGATTAAGCCATAGGCTCCACCGGTTTTGGCAGCGATAAAACACAGATCACCTTGATCACCTGGATCCACTGGATCCACATATGACGAATATGCTCATTGTCTAGAGAGGCAGCAGGGGGCACCAGGCTCCGAAATGAAACGAAACTACTAGTAAAATCGTCAAAACTTCATGACTATAGCATAGTTCAGCTGATTTTCCAAGTTTGTGCCCATGATCACTCTGGCCTTCTTCTTGTTCACACAAGTCCGGACTGTACATCTCACACTATCGGCGCGTCTGCAGACCTTGGAGCTAAAATCAATTGGGGTGAAGCAGTTCATCAAGTCAATCTCTATGGCTTCTGGGGTCGAGAAGTGATACGTCCAGCTACCCCATGTGGCGCAGGTATGAGTAACAAACAGCATACCCACCCAGCATCTCAGCAGAGGACACTAAATTCCTCTTCCAACTCTTTGATGACCTTCTCCGGGTCTTCCACGCTATTTTGTTCTGGCGCAACGGAACTCTTTTGGAGAGGCATCCCCATGGCAGGAATGGTATATCTGCCAACACAATACCAATGGAATGTGGGTTGCCCCCTGGACGAAGAGGGACGACAGATTGAGGAGAAATGGATGCCTTGCACTTGCGGCCTACCTTGATTGAGCCAAAATTTGTCAGACCCTCCGAAATGCCCCTGTGGACGGGACACAGTGGGGCAACTAGGACCTCATGACCCATCATACCGTACCTAAGCATCCCTCATCATACCTTCGCATACCTCATCTCTGCTAGCCCTTGCACCTAGTCTCAGCCAGAGTGGTTGCGACTTGTCTTCGTGACCGAAAGTTTCCTTGGCACAGCGTGCGAGCAAGACGTCAGCCCAGTGACATGGCAGGTCCCTGAACAAATCCATTTGGGAAAGAACTAAACGGTTGCCCCTTCCCAATTTTCGTGGTAGCATCTGGCAGCACCGGGTAGCAATCCCACAGCAATCCCATAGCACTTCTCGAAGTGCCAACCATTCTACGGCCAATTTTCAAACACGCAGAGGAAGGAGTTGCCTGCCGATTCTGCCAGGTCACTCCAGCCGCTACAAGGCATCTGGCACCCTCCTTGGTGAATTGGTTGTGCGAAAGATGAAGCTCCTGCCGCGTCTCATCTCTTGTGTGGATCATGTGGATCATGTCTATACTTTGCCCAATCCAGTATTTCGAAAGATCAAAACTATAGTATACTATTGGGCATAGCCATGTATTCTATAATTACTATTGGGCATAGGCATGTATTGGGCATAGCTGTAGTATTCTTTGGGCATAGCCATGTATTCCGAAAGAATCAGAGTGGCGGTGTGGCCACTACACAGGTTCCGCCTCCAGCTCTGGGGTTTTCAGCAGCATTTCTGCCAATCCTTAGGAACCATCAACGCCCTTGGTGCAGCTCTGGCTGTGACATGCTTATCTGCCACCAGGCGCTCCGCCAACATTCCAACACATGGTGGCTCGCATGCAAGAAGCATCACTCATGACATCTCATGACCACTCGTTGACGACTTGTTGCAATTCAAGTCCAGATGTTGCAGACCAACCAATCTGCACTTGGGTCACCCAACTCTGGCTGGCATCGTCATCAAGCTGGTTCTTGAACAACCTCAGTGGCAAGCTGAGCCAACCAAATCACAGGAAATCCATGGGCATCAAGACATAGGCTTGGTTCTAGAAGCTGATTCATAGTAAGTCGTCTCCCCCGAAACTGCTCCAAAGGTTGAGTCTCCTACATGACTACTAAGCGGTTAGCTGCCTTGGGAGCTCACCATAATGAGTTGTCCATGGAGCATCAGCAGCTGACCCAACATGGTTCCAACAGGCCGGGAGGGCTTCAAAATCCGAAGGTTCGGGCAGCGTTTGCAGATGTCCAGCACCTGCAGTTCGATCGTCTGCTCCGCAGAAACCCTGTCACCACGATCACTATGCCTTGTCAGTAAAGAAAATTGGTGACAGGTAGTAACAATGGCAGCTAAGTCTCCAAAGCCACCAGCAAGCTTAGGTAAGCAAAGATGATAGCAATGCAGTAGCCAACACAAACTTCTTGATTCCCCGACTCCTTCTCTAGCTATGGAGATGCCGTTGCCCACTGGTCACCGGGCACCACTTTCAAAGTGTCATTGGTCAGGCTGCAGTCGGAGAAGTCGACTTCTTTAAACGTCAAACGCTCCTGCCGCTTGTCGCTTCCGAACGAACTGGAAAACTAAAAAGGTTTCCAGGATCATATCCCTGAATTGAGCATGACAAAAGACTAGGATGTCTGATGGTTTCCTAGTGTCCGACCAAAATTACAAGGGTTTCTCTGCAACAGGCCCACGAACTAGTCATTTGGATCAACAAAGTATATGAAATTGTAAGTTTTCCCCGTCCCCTGGAGACAGGTTGCCCTCTTGCAATGCTTGGTCTAAGAGCAGCAAATTACAAAATGAGTGAAAGGTAAACTTGGCACAGGGGAAACACGTGTTGCTGGGAGCATCCACATCAAGAACTGCCAAACTGCACTGATGTCTCACTGATCTGGATCAAAAGCACTGCTCCTACTTCCGTCCATTGTAATCTTTAAATAAATGTATATATATATATATGTATAGAGAGAGAGCGAGAGAGAAGAGAGAGAATGTGAAGCTACGCTGAAGGGCTACCCTTGAAGAAACTGCTCCTGCTTCAAGTACGAGCTGAATTTGGATGCTTCCACTGTCTGTCGAGAACAGTTCAGCCTATACCTCGGTCGCGGCAGTGGGTCACTTCTCACTGGGGAATGAGGCGAAGTCAGCTCCTGCGATTGTGATCAGAGGCTAGCCTTTCCCTGTTCTCTGGACCTACCACTACACTGAAGATTGACGTCAGCACTTCAATATGATGATCAAAAGCACGCAAAATCCACATGTTGAAGGATCAAACTACCGGATGATCATGGGGCCTCATTGTTTGCATATCAGGATTCCAAACGTGATTCCTTTTGCCCTTGCAAGTTGATATCTCCTGTTTAAGGTGGGCAATGTTCACATGCGCCGGGTGGCGCCCTCCGCTCCCCAGTCAGTGTCTAGGTGCAGTTGACCATGGATGATTCTGCGCATGTGGGGATGAGCCAGAAATAACCATCCAAAACAGGGATATATAGGTGAACCTCCCAACAAAAAGAACTGTAGTCATTTGGGGATGTTCACCAGGATACCAGGGTTCTGACCCACAGCCATACATACACCAACATACACCTATGTACACAGATGCTTACACAGCTAGACTGACATACTCACAGAAAATTCCCACAGTTCAATCATCAATATACCCACTCCCACAGTATACATACTCGTAGTTCTCTGATGTTCTCTCCGCCTACTCACTATAATTAGCCATGGATCGAAAAAACAATGGGAGGAAGCTCAGCTTCCAATGAGGCATTTCAAGGGAGCCCTGCCCTCCAGCTCAGCTTCGCACGTGGTACTGCCTGACATTTCTGCACCTGCCGTGCAGATTTCTCTGGACATGGCTACAGTACACCTTCACGTTCTATTCTCCATTGGCCAGAAGAATGGCCACCCCCTGTTAAAATATTGGGATTGAATTCTATCTCAACCGGCCATATCCACAAGTGTTGCCCATTTACCAACCAAATTACATCCCCTGTGAATGGCTCATTACCACACATCTTCACCATTTATCAACCAAATGCTATCCCCTCTCAATGGATTTCAATGGCTCATGACCAGCCGACCATACCTCATGTGTGGCTGTTCTGATCAATCTCTTCAAGCCTTTCCCACAGAAGCATCGCACCTTCGCAGTACAGCTTGGCTCAGCACCCCATGCCCATGACAACCAGGGCAACACGGAAGGCTAGAGCCAGTCACGACAAAACGTCCCTGGCAAGACCCCCCAAATATGGATCATGGAGACGTCATATGGCTGTGGGTCAATATTAACCAACCAACGAATGGGGGATAATAACCAACAATAACAGGGAAAACAATGGTTAATGACGGGGAACCAGAGGTACAGGGTTTTGACCCGCTGCCATATTGATATGAAATAGGGATATTTCAACCGTTCAACTCACTTCTCGACGTCAATCATGATTGCATGTGGAAAGACCATAACGAAGCTGCAGCTTTTTTCATGGAGCTACCTTTTCCGAATGTGGATAAACATAACGGCAACTCGATCTCGATGCACACTAACATCTAAATCTCATCGTTCCATACATGTATATAAATGTACGTACTATCCAAACATATATATATATATATGCGTTTTTACACACATCGATGCATACAGTATCTTTGGTATACTTTGTCTGGACATGGTTCGAGCAACTGTATGCAATGCCAGCATCACATCACAACATCCCTGGGAGGAGCATGTTCTGATCAATGAATAGCAAGAAGGCTTCGATGCAACATAATTCTTCGAAGAATTGCATCATGTTCGCGCTAGAAATCCATTAGGCCTCCCTCATGTGCCGAGCTCTGGGTCAGGGATTTCTCACTGTTGACATTAAATCCTGCCCGGTTTACAGCAGTAACGACTGCCAAGTTGTTTTGCCGTTCTGGCCGTGACCACCAGTGACCACAAGTGACCACCAGTGCCCTTTACCTAACTGGTTGACTTTCAAGCCACGGACTACAGATTTTTCTGGGGCAGCTCTGCGGTTGTAACCGGTTGGTGTCGACGAAATCTGTACACGACACACCCGGGCCCCAATTCTCACGTGCTGCTAGCCTCAGGATGGGGTAGGGAGGCACGTCCTTTTTTGTTTGATCGTCTTGGTAAGTAGATGAGACGTTTATGCCTTGAAAATATACTGCATTCTTTCTTGACTCAGCCGACGAAGACTTCAAACAAGACACAAGCCTTGAATGAACGAGCGTTGATCATCATCCATGCGCCAGGAAAGAATCAAATGCTCAAGGCGTGTCAGAGAGCTGTTTCCTCCTTTCCATGTGGCTGTGGGTCAAAACCCCGTACCCCTGCTTCCCCTATCATTAACCATTGTTTTCCTTATTATTGGTTGGTCATTATCCCCCACTACTGGTTGGCTAATCTTGATCCATAGCCATGTGTGGAGGTTACTCCGCGTTCATCACCGGGGAAGCCCTGTGGGCGGACCTTCTCCCCTGGCGCACTAAGAGGAGAGCCTCACATGAAGAAGATCCCATCGGGACCACCAGGACCTGCAGGACCTGGTTGCGGAGACACAACTCGTCAGAACTTGGAGACACAAAAAGGACGTCGGTACATCATCAGTTGCTACTTCCATTTGTAAGAACGCCCTGGTGTCTCCAAGTTGCAATTATCCCTTGCCATCAGCTATCATGGAACTAGTAGTTCCGATCATTGTTGTTGCTTTTATCCCTTGCTATCAGCTTAGCATGAATTCCATTCTTCCTCCGCCCACTTTGGTCAAGTCCCTGGCCTGGTAAATATGGTCAATTCGCAACGATGCAAAATCTTAGACTTGGCCGACCATGATCAGCCATCGGTAACAGAAACTTGTGTCAAACATGTTTACGAAGAAGATCCAAGAAGTATATGTCACCCCACCATATTTCCACCTATTTTCCACCACTTTCCCAGGACTTATCAAGTGGAAGGCAATCGAATCCCCGAACCTCTTCCGCTTCCTGGATGAAAAGTTGGAAGACCTGACGTGGTCTTCAAAGTGAATGTCTGGGGAGTTCAGTTGCGCGGCTGGCATTCAAGGACCACGAGATGGACGATCGCAAGGAACTATTGGTGATATTGTGACTATAATGATGATATCAATGGAAGTATTGTGATATTGGTGACAATGGACTACATCAAATGGTATTAGTTGATGGATAATCCATTGATATAATAGGATATTGGTAAATTTGGAATAATTGACTATTGGTGATACCGATATTGAATCATAAAAGTATTGGTGACATCAGCGGATAATCAATCAACTACCATCATAATGATTTAACAATTCTTCAATTGTTCATTGGTGTTCAGTGGCTATCAACATCTACCATCATTTAGTTGACAGTCACTATTGACTATCGATTCACTATCAATGGATTATAAACAATCATTGACCAACAATGAACCATCATGGACCAGGATTTACTATTGCTGCCTACCATTGGATACCATGATAATGGACCAGGACTTACTACCATGCTGGTTCATCATCATTGCTAGCATTGTACTTCCGATGGCCATCGTCCTTCATTAAGCCACCGGCCGTGATCGCGGCCGGGCCCCCACCTCCAGCACGTCCAGGCCTCGCAGTGAGTTTGAGATCGGCTCCGAGGGTCGAAAGAAATCGCTCCCCGGCCCCGTTTTACAAATCTGAGCGACTGCGATGACGGCGACAACCACCACCGCAACATAAACATCATCATTGACATCATCATCATCAACAACAACAACAACAACAACAACAACAACAACAGCCGCTCCATCGGTATGTGACCAGCTGATCTGCCAGAGCTCCCGGCAGCATGTGATCAGGGTCAGGTTCGCCACCGCCAGGACCAATTGGGTCAAACCTCCGGGGGGATCTGCTGGACAGGTGTCCACCCGGTGACCTGGAAAATTCAGTCGTATTGCAACCAAAGACATGAATCTTGGGCATACATATATGATTATACATACATGCATGCAATACAAGAACAATAGTAATAGCAATAACATTGACAACAATAATGGCAACAGCAATAGCAGTAGCAATAGCAATAGCATACAATACAATAACAATGAGGATCAGGATAAGGGGCATTTTCTTAGCCACGAAAGGATTCCAGCAAATAACTGCTGGCGTTCACCAACTGTGGGACCTTTATGGCGGTCACCTGTCGCATTTTCAGGACCCTCAAGGGGCTAACAGCGAGCCCCAATCAACCATTGTTTGCCACATGGAAACTGCCCAAGTTGAGAGGGAATCTCAACAGACGGCTTGGAGGTTGTTCTTGGCTTCTAGGACTTAGGCATCCTACAGTCATTCAAACATATCTCCCTGTCTCCCCCTGGAGGGGAATGCGCCCTATCGCCCAGCCAGGATTTCAAGGCTTTTCTTCAATGGCTTCATCCGTCTGGCAGCTGAAATGGGACACCCCCATGGTCTTCGAACTGCTCCACTTGGGAGTACAAGCTTCACAGCCCCAGTGGAGCTTCAAAAAATGCCCCCCCCCAAGGGGAGCTTCCATGCCTTGGCATCATGCCCCCCGAGCGTCCAGGCATCACCTGGTGGATGGGGGAAATCTACAAAGCTATCGGTAAAAAACATCTATCATTTGAACTAATACTCAAAATAGAAATTAATCAATGAACAAGAAAAACAACTATTAAAATTGATATTTAGAACAAATAGTAATGATGATCTCAACCGCACGGCGCAGTTGAGGTTTGAAATCCCATGACGATCATGCTTTTCTTTATGGATAGTGTAACCACTAAGATCAACCGGTAGCTATGTGTTAAACGACCCCGATAGAAGCGTTGACAATAAATGACCCATCCTGCGAATTCATATGTGCGTGCGTCAACATTGGCATTCCTTTCCATTGCCATCAAGATCCAAAACGCAATCCTGGCACCAGCGACAGGAATCATTCAACCGACAATTCATGTGGGCAATACCACAAAAAGAGAACAAATCACGATGAATGTGTATCGTTCACTATTCCACACTAGAGTTGTAGATTTCATGATTCTTACATGATACATGTATATAAATATATATAAATAAATAAATCGTATCCCTTCATTCTTAATATTCCCTTCATACGAACCCCCACCCGAACACAGAGCATCCCTGGAGATCCCACAGCTCGCTGCACCTGCCCCCAAGCTGGGTGTCTGGGGCCGAGCCACCCACCGCCCCCGGGGATCCTGTCAAGGGAGATCACCAGTAAACGCTGGAAAGTGGCGCTTCCTGGTTCAGTGGTGCTTCAGCTAGCGCTTCACTTGGTGCTTCAGCCAGTTGTGATTCAGTGGTTCAGGTGGTTCTGGCAGTGTCATGATTCATTGTGATGAGGGACTAACATGAGCAAGTGATTCCCTGTGGTTACAATGATAATTAATTAGGGGGAATCACCACAGTTCTTACGATTCCATGCAGTTCCAATGTGAGTCTCCGAGTCCGACAGTCAAGCAACTTTGCATGACCAGCTTCAGCACCATGCCGGCAAGACCAGAAATCCGGCCGTGGATCCCGCAGAAAGTCTCGCAGCGCTGAGGAAGCAACGTTGAGAGATTGGCTTTTGCATCAATCTCTTCGAGATTATAGAATTTTGTTCATATTTCTGACAGGCAACCTATAATCAATTCTCATATCCCTTGGGTGCCATTGAAAAACTTCCCGTCTCTGAACAATGAGTTCCCAAGGCCCTTCAACCGAACCACACGAAGCCAGCGCCTGGTCTGAACGGGTCACCAATTGGTGGCACGAAACCTCTAGTGACACCCAAGTGACCAGGCACAGAGCTGATGCATGAACCTAGCTCGCTCTCCCTCCAGGGACTCGAAAAATCTTCGTCTTTCAGATCCAATACACGTGTAATATGCATGAACTTGTCTGCATGAAATGTAGTGTAGTGTAATCTTATGCAATGCAATGTAATGTAATCTAGTGCAATTTAATGCATGCATGTCTCTGCCTGCCTCTGTGGATGTATCTACATAAGTTTCTTTTCTCCACCATGTAGATAAGCCTAATAAACTGTGCGAAATCCCAAGGCTTCCCGGTCTGCCCCTGCCAAGAATTCTGGTTTCCCTAAGCTACAAGGTCTGCAAGGCTTGCATGTATTCCCCAGGCAAAACTACCTGTGCTGCCACAACTTCGGATTGCTGTCCCTGTGATGTGATCCTTGAGTCACCCGCGATCTGGACGTTCTGGATGTTCAAGATCTGGCCTTTCAAGACGCCTCACTGCACAAGGTCGCTTAACCCAACTCGGTGGTCCAGCAACTCAACAAATGGCTATGGGTCAATGTTAACTGACCAACTAATGGGGGATGATAACCAGCAATAATAGAGAAAACAATGGTAAATGATGGGGAACCAGGGGTACGGGGTTTTGACCCACAGCCAAATCTGCAAGAATGGACCTCAAACCACCCGTTCTTGGCTGCAGTGGCAACGACCTTTTCGTCTTGGACGAAACTCAGGGAATCGGGACCTGCACTCTAGACATTGTGTGGCAATGGCTGTCCCCGTGGAAAAGCCTTGAAATTGGTAAGCCGTTCAGGCAACGGCTGTCGACCACCTGCAAGAGTCTCTGCCTTGACCACAGCTTTAGTGCTGTGTGTGGCCGAACTTTCAATTCGGAATGCCCGAACTACGACAAAAAGCACACACCTGAGCATGTGCTTCCGAGCTCGCTGGCTCGTTCCCCGCAGGCTGGAGTTTTGCGCTGTACAAATAAAACACGCCTGGTTGCGGCTTTAATGCCACCTGCTCGCCCCTTTAAGGCAAACAACTTGTGTACAAACCATTCTTAGATTCTGTTCACCTCACACATCTCTCTAAAGCCTCCTTCTGGGAACACCCAAAATCGTCAAGGTTGCCTACTGACCATCTTTGGGGTGGATTGGATGACTCCCAGACATGAGTTTTCAGTGGTCTGTGCACATGGGCAACTTGCTGCAACCATCAGCAAAACTGCAGCACTGGCGCTGCTGGATTTTGGCAGGTGAACCGGGCTTCAATGGGCGCTTCTGCTTAGATTTTGCCAGCTTTAGTCAGCAACCCAGAGCTGGCAGTTCAACCCCCATGCTACCATCACCAACCAAGACCAGCAGCTGCTCAGGGATCTGCACCAGTGGTGCGAGCATCTCTGTGCTCTTTCGTCCATGATGCTATCAGCGATGTAACAACTGCCCTTTGAGCATCCAATAAACAGCTTCATATCTCCGGGTTTGTGATGCGCAATGTGGAGGGTGGAAAAACTCTTTGGGTCACCCATGAGATACTAGTGTTTTTATATATCCGTGTATACATGTGTATATATGCATGTACGTTTGAACATATTCATATGTATATATATGTGTGTGTGTGTGTATGCGTTTAAAAAACAAATGATGTACATCAATATACAATCATAAATCCATATATAGTTATATATCATGCATACGGCTTCAGGCTCGTTTGGGGCACCGACAAAACGGCAATTTTTGATACCCTATTGTAGGTTGGGAGTTGCGTGGGCTGTTCACTGCCCTGCGCCTTTAACCATATATATATATATCCAAACACATCTATAATATTTGTGCATATACTCATACAACATGTGTGCAGTTGCATCTCTCTAATCTCTGTACTCTACACGCATATGCTATGCTGGTTGATGATCCCATATTGCCCGTACAGCATGTGCCAGGTAGTAAAATATTAGTTCCTGGTGAAGATGAAAGGTTGTTGCATCATCTCTTCGTCTCCCTCAAGAGAGACGCATTAACGATCTGCAAACCGCAGCCCACACTTCAAGACATGGAGGCTAATGAAACAGAAGGCATTTTGGTGACAAATCATCTGTGTCTAGATATGTCTAGATCAATTTTCCGTATTGAGGATGCCACTTGTGAGGGCTGCTTGGCGGCGCCTTAAATGCTTGACCGCATGAGGGAAAGATCTGTTTCGGCTCTGGACACCGCTCCCGATCCCAAGGAGAGGTTGGACTGCTGCCGAGAGCAAGGTGACGAGGGCGATACGGGCCTCCAGCTGCGAAAATCCAGCGAGATTCATCTGCGCATAAAGAAAGTAGAAATGTCTTACAGTGATGATAACAATAATAGTAATTGTTATTTCAGTAACATTTGTGAGTTATAACATAACAATCATTGCCACTATGCTCGTGAAACTGGTGGCTCAGCCATAGTATCAGTATGATCCTTTTTAATGCTCAATAAAGATCAATATATTTTACTGTAACAGGCTCTATTCATGGGCCGAGGACCCCCAACAACGTAAAGCACAAGAACAGCCAAGCTGGCTTCTCGCAATGCGGACAACTGAGACATTATGAATTGTCCTGATACTTCTACACGCCATGATTGTTAGTCTTCACTAACCAAGATGGAGCTATTAGTGGAAATGGTTGCAGTTGCATTTACAACACAATCGCCAAAGTTGCAAATGGAGCCTGTTCGCTGACCACCACGAACAAAAGATCCGAAAATTCACCATAACTCCTGGTATTGCCAGTGGTTAAAAGTACATATGGATGCCATGTTCTGGCCCCCAGGATTTGCTAGGATCCCCTCAGTACCTCCACCCAACTGCTCTGCCTCGATCCGCCGCTTTTAACGCTTGGGGCAGAGACCATATCGTCAAGGTCCAGGTCGAACTGCACACCATTCCGGCTGTTTGGACTGGATGACCCCCGTGCATTCCTGGGCTGCGACGGTCGCACTGTGACAGTGTCAGATCCGACAGACTGCAACAGTTGAAACCAGGCAGGTGTATTCGATTGACTCAAACAAGAGACTAACATGTCCAACCTGCCTTTGGATGCTTTTGACGCAGTTGGTACGTTCCGACTACCCTGCAAAGATGCTGTAAAGTGTGGCGTAGTCTGTGCCGAGTTGCCCATTATCACGCAGAGATCGCAAGGAGCGCGTCTTTTCCACCAGCATCGTGGAGAGTTGCCCCACATCCACATCCCTCAGGTGCTGGCTTCCACAAGCGTCTTTTTGATGCTTAAATCTGGCCACTAGGGAAGGTTTCTGCCAGCTGAGCAGTGGCCGATCAAGGTGCCCACCTACCTGGCTTGGAGACTTGGGGATCAGCGCGAAAAATTCTATAGATGAAACAACCATGAGAGTCTACTTCTGAGTAGAGCCTTTCCCGTCTCTTTCGCGTTATTGTCCGGCAACTTCTGACCCTTGTTGGTATTCAGCCACAATGGTCTCACTAGGTCATCAACTGCCGGGAAACTCCGTAGATGAACCAACGAGCTGAGTTTGACTTACTCCAGCTGCGAAAGAACGGTCCTGCTGCACCAAGGAGCCAAATGACCTTTGTCTTCGCAGCTTTCATCTCAGCAGCTGATCTCTCCGTGTTGGTGGTTTTCCTGGCGTGTCAGCCATCAGACCAGAAACATCATAATTTCTGAGTGGTTCCTGGTCAAAACCCTTTATCCCTTGAGAAACAGATGGAAAATGAATAAATATGAACAATCTCTGACTTGTTAAGATGTTCACCTACTGAAACAAACCATTTTGCTAAGAGGTGCGCGTAAAATATGTGAGACATCAAACATGCCTATTTTGAGCAGGGAGCAGAAGACTGATATCTTTCCATTTTGATCGTTGCTTGACAAGCTTACCACTTAAGGGGTTCCAGCAATTCCGTGAACCTAAAATTTGCGTTGATGAAGCCTTGTAATGATAACAACAAACACGCCGGCAGCAAAAGCAATAACACCTAGCAGCAGCAGCAGCAGCAGGAGCAGGAGCAGGAGCAGGAGCAGTAGGAGTAGTAGTAGTAGTAGTAGTAGTAGTAGTAGTAGCAGGAG
>VSDK01022592.1:198459-256890 GCA_009767595.1 Symbiodinium kawagutii
CAACAACAACAACAACAACAACAACAACAACAACAACAACAACAACAACAACAACAACAACAACAACAACAACAACAACAGCAACAACAACAACAACAACAGCAACAACAACAACAACAACAACAAACAAACAACAGCGACAGCGACAGCGACCACGACCACGACCGAGACCACGACCACCACGACGACAACGACAACGAAACGACAACGACACGACAACGACAACGACAACCAGAAGCACAACAATAACACCAATAATGACAAGGTTAAAGACGACGACCATGACAAGGCGGCGGCAACGACTACGAAGACGACAAGACAACGTCAAGGACGACGACGATGACGATGACGATGGCGGCGCCCACAATGACGACGACGAAGACAACAAGACGACGACAACAATGAGGACTTCAACGACAATTGCAAAGACGATAGCAACAACAGCTTGCCCACTTCCACCATTCCAAGACACGCGCTCTTCGATGTGACGGAAGATTTCATCGATTTGACCGAAGATTTCATCGATTTCATTGTCCGCATGCGGCTAAGGAATCCGCCCTCTTCGCTGCCTGACACTGAGTGGACGCAATTTGGAGGCCCAGCATTTCAGCGTTGACAACCGAGATAAGCCACCGAATAAAAACAAACCAAACTTGGTTTCGGACTTTCATTCTCTCGGATAATGATAAGCTCCAATGCGGGCCATGTCACCAGTATGGCAGAGCTACAATCATTGGGACTTCTTCACTGAAGAAATCACAGTACGTTGAAGTCAACTCGTGGGGATCAATGCCTTGGCCCAAAGCCCAACGGTGCCCAACGGTGCCTAAGCTTGCTCTGGACTTCATGGGTCGAAGTCCTTTCCTGAAAGGTGATGACCCGCAGATATGACAAGCTATGCCAGCCGGAACCAATTAAGCAACTGGTATTTGACCACATCTTTGCTCAATATCTGCAGCTTCAGAGTTCAGTCTCTTTGCCAAGATGGTTTGTTTGCAGCATCAAACTCAAAGAAGCTAGGTGAATTCTGCTCTCAAAGAATCAAAGGACTGGCACCGCCAGAACACATGCAAGGTGGGCCCTAACCAGCTATATGTTGGCTTCTAACCAGGGCAAGTGCCAGTTTTGGTAAGTGCCAGGGTATAGCTAAATGGCCTTATAAATCATGCTATCACTAGGGCCAGGGGTGCCCACCTTGTAGCAAACATCAACTTTCCCTGTTGTGGTGGAGCGTGCCACCCCCGAACATCGCTGGCTGCAGCCGACATACTCGACATGGTACTTGGCCTCACCAAACCCAGCCAGGCAGCAGCTGTTGAGTGCCATGGAAGATATAAACGGTGGAATTTGGTGGTTTCTTACAGTAGGGGCTATAGCCATTGATAACGATTATTAAATGGGGATCTTCACCAACAATAAGGCTTGAGCAACTACTAGTCATGGTGGTTTCTTAAAATCGGGGATCTCAAAAATGGTTGGTTGGTTGGTTTCTACAAATGGTTAAAGATAGATGATTTGCGGGGTTCCCTAATTTGAGAAATACCCATATGGATATGTGATGATATGTGCACCCAAACAACCTGCGGTACTGGGTAGTATGATAATACCGATTTGGGAAGATTTTCAGGACAAGTGTTGATGTCAAACAAATTTTGTACATGGAGCAGGTCCATATTTCTGCAAAGGTAACAAAGAAGCCTGAAAGAAATGTGCGTAAGAGGCAAAGGACCTATGACGAATGAAAGGGAAAGAAAAAGAGACACCAAAAGAGAAAGGGAAAAAGTTCCCTCATCCTGATAACCATTGTGTGTGTCACTGTGAGTGATCAGTACTTGAGGAGTGTGCAAAGATGTGCTTTTGCTCTGACTTGTCGACCCAGCTGACCTTGAGTTGCGGGTCTTGTCCCTACGAGGTCAACAGTGCATGAGTGACTTGCAATGATGTAAGGCATAGTGAGAGGAGCGAAATGACAAAGAGAGGCCAAGTGGAGGGTCATCATGTGAGGTAATCTTTAGTTCGGTGCCGTGGTTTTAGTAGTGCAGGCTGCCTTCCCTCGTGCGCTACAGACATTTCCAGATCATCCTCTAGTTCAGTGTTTGATCTTGTTTGTTCAGCAAGATTATTGCAAGTCTTTTTCTGGATTATCTTCTTGTGAATTCTAGGCTAATTCTGCTGAGAAATCACCGATCTTAGAGTCACCTAGAGTCACCTAGCGGCGTTACCGGTGAGCCTCCTCTCGGCTCATGTTGGAAAAGGTCCGTTGCTATGTCCTATTGAGGGACGTGGAGTTTCTCAGTGGTAGCGGAGCTCCTACGGTTGGTAGGGGTTCCAGGGTAGAAACGGGCTAGATGTCGGGAGGCCATGCGGAGGAAGAGACCAAGACCAAGTTGGAAGTGTTTGATGGCACCAGGCCATCGGAATATAGAACCTGGAAAAGACGTGCCATGATGATGATAGCAGCACTGCCTTCTACGATTTCGGAGAAGAAATTCGGGCCGAAGTTGATGGGCTACATAGGCGGTGAGGCAGAATCCCTCTTAGAACACATAGAGATAGAGAAACTGTGTGCGGAAGGAGGGGACAAACTCATCTGGGAAACGTTGGACTCCAAGTACGGGGCGAGTACGGTGGACCTACTTCAGGACTCCATGAAGGTGTTTTTCCATGAACTTCAAGTGAAACCTGGTGAGAGTTACAGGCAATTCAGTGCGAGGTTCTTTGCAGCAAGGAGGAGACTAGAAGAAAGAGATGTGAAGCTGCCGCCAGCAGCTCTTGGATTCCTTTTCTTGAAGAAGCTGAGATTGGATTCTACGGGAGAATCTATGGTTCTGACAGCGAGTAGAGGAAAGTTAGATCTGAAAGAGATAGAGACAGCAGTGACAAGCATCTTTCCGGAAGGCAAAGGAGCACCAAATCCTTCGAAGGCAAGTTCCAAAGAAGTGTTCAGTGCGGAGACTGAAGAGCAGGACATGCAGGATGTTCTGGATATGATTGCGGAGGAGTGCCAGGAGCAGGAGGACTACCAAGAAGAGGCTGCACTAGACACCTTTGAGAGCTACACAGAGGTTCGAAGGAAGATGTTGGAGCAGAAAAAGTCCAGAGGGTACTACCCGTCGCAGGTACCTGGAAGAGAGAGCTGGAAGTTGACTGGCTCGATTCAAGGCCGGGTGCAAGCTATGAAGCAGAGGACACGATGTTTCGTGTGCAAGAAGACAGGACATTGGAAGAAGGAATGTCCTATGAAGCAGAAAGGAGAGACCAGCAAGACGAAGGAAGTCCACTTGGTAGAAGATGATCCGGAGGCGCAGAAGCTATGGGAAGTCTTCATGGTGGCGGACTCCGACAAGGACAAGACGGTGACATGGAAAGACCGACTTGCCAATGATGCCCAGAATGCAGGGAACGCCGATACGCATAGCACAGGCAACAGGCAGCGTAGTGATGACGAAGAAGGAGCAGAGAGGAGGCTTGACAAGGACCATTTTGGTCTGATGAGTGAAGTTTTTCAAGGACAAGATGTTCTGAGAGGAGCTGAAGCGAGTGAGGACATAGATCCACGACTCATAGACAGCGGTGTTCCAGACACAGCGTGCCGAAAGACGTTGGTTGGAGCTGAGACCTTAGCTAGGATTGAGGGTCATTTGAAGGGCAAAGGCCTGAAAGTTCGTAGGGCTAGGGTGTCAAGTGAGTTTCGATTTGGAAACAACGGCACGCTGGAGTCTCGTGAGATGGCTCTTTTGCCAGCAGAAATCGCAGGGAAGCGATTGGTGATTCGAGCAGCAGTGTTACCTGGACAAGGAAAGACTACCCCCCTGTTACTCAGCAAGGAGTTTTTGAGACAACTTGGTTGTACCATGGATATGGGAAGTGACAGGGTTGAGTTCAAGGGGTTGGGTTGTAGGATGAAGTTGGGTGAGACCATGAAAGGACATTATGCGATCCCCTTGTTTCGGTTTGATGGTGCTGCTGGTGCTGAATGTTGGCAAACGGAAAGAAACGAACCGGACAAATCGGAACGGAAACCAGAAACTAGGAAGAAACAAGAAACGAAAACCTACGACATAGATAAGCTTGAACAACAAGACCGTATGAATGCCACGGAGCCGTGTCAAACTCTCGAGCCCGTGACCCCACCGCCTGCTCTTGAAGGTTTGAATCATGTCCAGGAAGGTGTCTCAGGAAGTGTTGGAGCTCTTGCAGGACGTGAAGGAGGACGAGGAGAAGACTCCGGAGCAGATGATCGACCAGTATCCGGACAAGATCGAAGACACCGAAGGCAATCCTGTGGACCCAGAGACAGTGTTCAAGGGCGGCAAGAAGTACAAAAGCAAGAACATGACTATGTACCAGATCTATGTGGACGACAAGGAGTATGTTCGTTGGGTGATGAGGAGCGTCAACAAGAACAGCCTGACCGAGATGAAGAAGATCAAGGTGTTCTTCGCATTCATAGACAGCAAGAAGTTGCGTCGCATGGAGAAGGAGGAGAAGGCGAAGAGTCAGTCATCCACCGCAGCTCCCAAGCCAAAGGCTCAGGTGAAGAAAGCAGTGAGCAAGAAGAGGGACGAAGAAGCACTGGTGGACAAGATGGACTGGCAGAATGTGGAGTGGGAGACATCGGAGGAGGAAGAGGAACCATAGACACGGACGGCTATGTGATGTCGAAGAAGGTCCGTAAGCGACTTTCCAAAAATGTACAGTATCAAGAGGAGGAACCGCAGACACGGACGGTCATGTGATGTCCAAGAAGGTCCGTAAGCGACTTTCGAAGAATGTACAGTATCTACATGCTCAGGATAGTGTTGCAAGGAACACGGGAACGGATGAAGTGATTGACCAAGTGTGTGTTGTTGACATGAGACATGACACGGATGTTTCGGAAATTTTCTCGGTTCCCAGAATTTGCACAGTTGCGGATCAGAAAGGATTGAAAGTAGGTGAAAGCTATGACATCCAGAATGGATGGGACTTCCGACTCCCAGAGCATAGAAAGCAATGCCTAGCGGAGATTAGATCCAGCAAGCCACGGCACATTCACGTGTGCCCTCCATGTGGTCCATATAGCTCGATGCAACGCTTGAGTCAAAACAAAAGAGACCCACAAGAGCGAGAACAACAACTTAGGGAAGCCCAAGTTTTACTTCGGTTCGCTTTACTGGTTTGTGAAGAACAAAAACGAAGTGGTAGAGACTTCAGTTTTGAACACCCCAAGGGAGCCCTTAGCTGGGATGATGCTGAAGTGGTGAAGATGGGAAACCAAGAGGGTGTTCACCATGTTGACTTTGATCAGTGTCGATTTGGTTTACGGGATCCCCAGAATCACAAGCTTTACAAGAAAGGAACTAGGGTGATGACTACCAATGAATTCCTGGTGAAGCTGTTGGACAAGAAGTGTACGGGAGACCATGACCATCAGGTGTTGGAAGGGCAAATCAAGATAGGGGGTGAGTGGGTGAATCGGACCAAGTGTGCTCAGGTGTATCCTAAACGGTTGTGTGAGGCTTTTGCTAAGGGGATACAACAGAAGCACTACGGGGAAGAAGTGTTTGCGGTAGAAAAGCTTGCGGGAAACCAAGAGAGTTTGATGGAGAGTGTTCGTAGGTGTCATGTGAACCTAGGTCATCCTTCAAGGGAGAAATTTCTTCACATGTTGAAACAAGCGGGGGCTAGCGAACAAACGTTGAAGATAGCGAAGGGATTCCAATGTGCTGTGTGCGAGTCCAGAAAAGCACCCCCAAGCCATCCGGTTGTCAACACGAAACGAGCTGAGGGTTTCAACCAACAGGTGTGCATGGATACTTTCGAACTCAACTTAGAAGCCCCAAAGAAAAGGAAGTTGAAGATGTTGAACATCATTTGTGAGGGAACCAACTTACAAATTGTGGTGCCACTTTGGAAGGGGTCAACTGCGGAGGAGGTTCGGAAGGCGTACAGGAAACACTGGTTGCGTTGGGCGGGAACCCCCAAGAGAGTTCATACCGATGGAGGGTTGGAATTCGATGGGGAAGTCCAGCTGGGTTTCGATAGGGATGGAAGCCTCACCACCAAAACAGCCGCGGAAAGTCCGTGGCAAAATGGGAGATGTGAGAAAGCAGGGGACTTGTGGAAGCAAGTGTTCTACAAAGCGTGTGAAGAGGTGATACCTAGGAGTAGGGAAGAATACAACGAACTCTTCGACAAGATTAATCAGAGTAGGAACTCTATGATGAGAAAACATGGGTATGCCCCGTATCAACACGTTTTTGGATGCAATTTGAGGGTCCCTGAGAGCTTACTTAATGGGGTAAGTGACACGAGTTTGAACCACATGTCAGGAGTCATGAATGGGGTCGAGAACTTCGTCAGGGCTCAAGAGATCCGACAAGCAGCTCGAAGAGCTTTGGTGGCAGTTGACGACCATGATCGAGTTCAGCGAGCAGTATTGAGACAGAGTCGACCGGAGAGGGATACATTTCAAGTTGGGGACTACATATACTATTGGAGACGAGGCAAGGATTCCAAACAAGGGATTTGGAGAGGTCCAGGAAGAGTTCTAGGATTTTTCGAAAGTAAATCGAAGATATGGATAAGCCATGGAAACAAAGTGTTGAGATGTAGCCCAGAGCAACTTAGGAAACTTGATGAAGAACAGATTTCTGCGTTACAGTTCACTACTCCGGATATGTTAGCACCACCAAATAAAGGACAGAAGAGAGGATCCCAGGTGTTTGTTGACATTACCAATGAGGGGAAACCACCTGAAAGTGAGATGCAAATAGAGGTTGACAAGAATGATGATCATCAAGATAAACGTAGGAGGGTTACCGTGTCAGAGAGGGTAGAACATGAAACCGTGGAGCCAGAACAACAAGTGCCTATCGAGGATGAGTCGGTACTTCCAGAAACGCAAGCGGAGTCGGGCGGTGACATCTCGGATACGGGTACGGAACAACAAGCGGACGGCGACAGCGGTGGATCACAACCGGACACGGGAATCAGCGGTGGTTTTTCGGAAACGGGAATCGGAGATACAGGCGGTGCGATAGCGACAGGCGGAACGGCGAATCAACCGGATACGGGAATTACAGCGGCTACGGTACAGCAACAACAGCAGAGCGTTTCGAATGGTGGCTATGGACCGGTGCGGACGACGGATTTGATGTCGGCTATGAGAAGGAGTCTGGATGTTCTAGACCAAGGAGACACTCGGGCAAGACGCGGGATTTTCGGAGTGGAGCGACCGAGTGCGAACGAACCGAACGAGACATTCCTTGCGAACAAGGAGACCCAGGAGATTCGGGATGCAGATATGACCCCAGAAGAAAAGTTGGCTGAACCCCAAGGAAAAATGAAAGAATGGGAGAAACTTTTGGGGACTCAGGCTATCAAAGTCATTACTGGAAAAGAGGCTGAAGATGTTAGGAAGAGTATCCCAAAGAATCGGTTCTTGGAAAGTTGGTTTGTGAAAACCAGGAGAGAAAACCCAAGTCAACCTGGTAAGTCTGAGATTAAATATAGATGGTGTGTGAAGGGATTCAGAGATCCGGATTTGTATGAACTGGATCGTCAATCACCTACTCTCTCGTTGGAATCTCTTATGGTGACCCTTCAACTCATTGCCAGCATGGGTTGGAACTTGGTGATTGCTGATGTTGAAGGAGCCTTCCTTCAGGGTGAATGGTTGAAACGGGAGAACGGTCGGATTTTTGTCAAGATACCAAAATGTGGGGTTCCGGGGTTATCTTCGGATACTGTGGTTGAGCTGTTGAAATGTGTGTACGGATTAGCGGATGCTCCGAAACAATGGTGGACTGCTTTTGGAAAAACGTTGGATCAGCTAGGATTCCGTAGGAGTGAACTGGACCCATGCACTTACCATTGGTATGGCAAAGAAGGTAAACTTGAAGGGGTGTTGGCTTTTCATGTTGATGATATGATCATCGGAGGAAGTGAAGAATTCCATCAAAAGGTGTTGAGCCAGTTGAAACAAAAATACCCTTTTAAGCATTGGAAGGTAGGTAGTGGGAAGTTCTTAGGAAGAAACATTGTTCAAGAAGCGGATGGTAGCATAGTTTGTGACCAAACGGAATATGCTAACCAAGTGGAAACAATCAAACTTACCAAGGATCGCAGGAAAAATCGTGACAGTCCTGTTACAGAACAAGAGCGACGAAAACTACGAGGAATCATCGGAGCGGCAAACTGGTTGATGTCGACGACTCGACCGGACATTGCAGTTCATTCGGGACTTCTTCAACAACGGATCCAGGTGGCTACGGTGCAGGACCTAGTGGAAGCCAACAAACTTGTTTCAAAAATCAGAGATTTTGCTCATGTTCAAGTTGTGATTCGGAACATTCCCATTCATAGATGGTCAATGTTGTTAGCGACTGATGCTTCATGGGGAAACACAGATGATCTTAAGAGTCAAGGTGGATATTTTGTTGGGATATCTGATAAAAGTATCATAGAGGGAAAGAGTTGTCAACTGTCTCCTGTTCGATGGAAGTCATACAAAACAGAACGGCATACTCAATCCACCCTAGGTGCGGAACTGATGTCTCTGGCAAAAGGGTTGTCGGAAGCTGATTGGTTGAGATCGTTGATAGGAGAAGCTTTGAACAAAGACTACAAACTGGAAAACGACCAACAATTCCGGAACCAAATCCCCTTGGTTGTGACTGTGGACAATCGCCCCATATACGACCACACTATGGGAGATGGAGTGATAATCAAAAACAAAAGAGAAGCCATCGACATGCTGTTGGTTCGTCGGAACATTCGTGACAACGGTATCTACCTAAAATGGGTGGAGACCAGCAACATGCTGTCTGACTGTTTAACCAAACAAACGGCTGCTGCTGGGTTACTGTTGTCGGTTCTTCGGGGTGACCGGTATGGCCTTAGATTGGTGGATCCCGACTCTAAGATCTATTTGGGGGGATGTGAATTCTAGGCTAATTCTGCTGAGAAATCACCGATCTTAGAGTCACCTAGAGTCACCTAGCGGCGTTACCGGTGAGCCTCCTCTCGGCTCATGTTGGAAAAGGTCCGTTGCTATGTCCTATTGAGGGACGTGGAGTTTCTCATTCTGTTATTTTTCCAGTATCATGAGTATTTTCATGTACGTCATGCATTTTCTCTAAGTTTTCCTCGCTCCAAACATGAACGAAAAACTGAGGAAAAACCCAGCCATGCCAGCCCGCCTCCAAACCCATCTCTTCCAAGTTCTGCTTTCCTTCATAGGACTGCTGCGGCATCAACGAAGAGAAGAGCTTCAGGCATCGCCGAGCGATGCAAAAGCCAAGGATCCTGAGGCGCCGTGGCCCAGCCATGGCCCAGCCATGGCCCAGCTGTGCAGGACATCATTTTTGTACGCCGATCACCCGGGTCACCCGTGAGGTTTGGGCATCCCAGCATCGCATCATCATCATCATCATCATCACCACCACGACCACCACCACCACCACCAGCATCATCATCATCATCATCAGCAGCAGCAGCATCATCATCATCATCATCATCATCATCATCATCATCATCATCATCATCATCGCAATCAAAACAGCCATAGAGGCTCTGTCACTTTGTTCATCTCCAAGTCACACCGCTCCCCTTGAGCCAAGCAGCAAACAGCAGCAGAAGCCCACAGCCAAGGCTGCCAGCGGCATCCACACCGATGCCTCAGAAGGGTGGGACCCCTGGGGCGTCACCTCACCGTCAAGGACGATCACATTCCCAGCTCAGATAAGCTGTGGTACAAACACTGATTTGTATATGTATATGCATAAAAACATGTATATATATATACATATATATTTTTCATTTGTGTAGAGTATATGATTTTATCTATTTTCATACGCGTGTAAAAGCAAACATCTCATACTATATAGATCTATAGATATATATATATATATATCAATCTACCCACCAACCTACCAACCATCTCTTTGAGCTTCCCGGCCATCATCATCTGCGGAGCACACTGTGGGCAAGGACGCTCGGAACTGGGCATGGGCCCTGCCAAAGCCTCCACAGGACCTGACCGCAAAGTGGCTTCAATGGGCCAAAGAAATCCAACCGTCAAAGACTAAAACGAAACATGTTGATAGATAAATTTGCGGGTGTTGGATGAATGAATTTGGAAATATCTACATGTTTAGAGGTTTCAAGAAACATATCTACAGGTTTCAAGAAACATGTCTATGGATCTGAGTGCCAGCAGTCAATTCAAGGCTTGCTTATGTGAAAATGCCCCGTACCTGAACACAGCAACCACGAGCCACGGCTGCACGTGACTTCGCTTCGCTGGGCACCAGCTCCAGCACAACTGCAGCTGCTGGAGTCCCAAGGACCCACCGCCCAGAATGCGTCGGGCAAAAAATATCTGTCAATGACCTGGCGCAAGTCACACGTGTGACCATCACTTTTGACCAACGTTTGATCATTTTAAATCATTCAGATGAACATCATTGAATCATTATCCATCAGTGTTGATTGTTGATTGTAAATCATGATTAACAGCGACTACTGGAGACTTTTCAAAATGCATGGTATTTAAGTCCACCTGAAACATGCTCAAACAATCATTTACCAACAATCACATGCTTGGGCAAAGGATTGTTTTGAATGCTCCCGGAATCCACCAGGACGTGTCCACTACTGAAAAGGTCGCGACCTGAAGCTCTCAGAAAACGCAGGCACAAGAGGATCAATGGAAGAGCTTTTGACGTCTCTAGCATGCACCACGAGTCCAAAGATTCTAAGTCCATCCAATTCCCAGATTGGGTTTTTTGGTGACTGTTGACTCATCTGTTGACTTCTGTGACTTCGCAGTCAGAACCCCCTGTCTTAGCCTACTTCTATGACTTCGCAGTCAGATCCCCAACAGTCAAGTTGCGCCTCAGCGTTCCCCAAAGTTCCAAAGGAGACCCGCTGGAGAGCAGCGTTTTCCAATTCATCTCTCAGCGCTTCTTCGAAGGTTGACCTCCCAGGTTCCTGCAGCGGATGCGTAGCGGATGCGTAGCACGCCGCTGGCTGCTAAACCGCAGCGGTGTGGCGAATCGATTCCGAGTCCCGGAAGTTGCAACCGAGTCAGTCAGTTTGGCGGACAAGATGCCGATGTCCAAACTAACACACCGGAAATTCGCACAGCATGGGACAGCATGACACTGCGGCTGAGGGACCACTGCAAGCCCTTCCAGGACCTGAAGCACGCGAGGGGTGGGACATCATAGCTCTTGTTCAACCATGAAGGGTATGGACATCCCATCGGCCTCATAGCATCCCCCCTTGCATCTGAGGAATCCCACTAGCGAAGCCATGTTGACCATAGGTCATCTAGCTCACATGTCGGAACTTGACAACGGACAGCCTCCCAAAAGGAAACTTCAGGTTGTCACTGAACCCATCCTGTGTCAATGGCAATGGCGGTACTCCCCATCCACGAAGCGATTTCATGACTAGTTCAACAGTCTTGGGGGTACAAAATCGTGTCCCCTCTGTGACAGCTTCATGTCCACATCAGTGGCTTTACTTCGATAGAATAACCGTGGCCAAATAACAGCCTCAACCACTGGTTGAATGATAGATCCACATCAATAAACCGCCATCACCTAATCCATGAATAGCTGCCTTGCAAGCAGTCTCCATGAGGCTAACAAAATGTTATCAAGGAAAGCCAGCCAAGGCGAGCATACATTGATCTGCGATCGCTTGGGGTGTTTTGATCGGTCGAAATGCTGGAAAAATTGGCAACACTGCCAACAAAAATGGCAGTTTTGGAGACTGTTGGGGGTTTGAGACCACTGGCTTGATATAGCTGCTTGAAGTATTTCTAGTTTAGGACCCAAACAGCAAGAAGGTCATCCGAAAGTCCATGTTGCAATGTCAGTTTGCGAATGCTGTGGAAAGCCTACATTAAAATCAACAATGGCAAAACCCCAAAGGTTATAAAATTTCTATATATATATATATATGTATATACATCAACTAGCCAGAACCAGAACCAATACGAATAGGAAGACCAACACAGTAAGGAGGTCCATAGCATCACCCGTGGGAAATATCATCAACCTTGACAAAAATCATGATGAAAACCGGAGAGGAAAATTAGACCACAAATTGATTTAGGGTCAGTCGCTGGTCACGCAAAACTGTTGCGGTCCAATATTGCTGGCCACATCGGTTGGGATCAAGCTTACAACCCCCAAGCAGCCCACCTGAGTGGTGAGCTGAGCGTCAGAGGTGTTCATTGCCTGCGCGGGATGTTGTTCCAACCGATTCAGACGCAAGCATTCGTCACCATGGAGCATCAATCATGTATTCACCATGAACTAATAGTTATCATGGTTTACAATAACCAGTCAATAGATATTCAACATTCCACAGTATTAAGCACTCTTAACTATTGTTGACCATCGTTTCCCTTTCTCGACCACTATCAATCATGATGAACATTGTCAAGCATTCGTGACCACTTTCAAATGAACCATTGCCCACTGCAAACCATTGCCTCAGGAGGGAAAACCAGAGGGGTAAAACCAATGGCAGGAGAGGAACATGGCCAGGGGGGTTGTTGAGGAAAGAGCCATGAAAGTAAGGAGAAATTTTTACCAGTAGCCTCACATCCAGGTGAACGACCTGCTGGAAAATGATGGATGCTCATGCCGCAGCGGGTAGTGTAAGAACACATCCATGTGCAAACATACGTGCAATATCTATGCGTGCCTACGTGTATGTATGCATGCATCTAGGTATTTGTTTATATACCCATATGCTGTACTAGATTTGTATGTTGTATAGATCATTATGTACTATATACTATATAGTGCAACTATGCATATATCATTACAGCTACATATATATATATATATATATATATGTGCTGTGTGTATGTATATATATATATATTGTATATAGATACCCTTGAATGCAACAGCAGCCAGACAGACTGGCTGAGCCCTGGCAACAACGTTCACCAACTGCCCTGAGATCGAGTTGCTCCCAACAGCAGCGTGACACGCACATCAAAGGCCAGGCTGGCCAGGGCCAACCGTCGATCAGGCAACGGGGCAGATGTCGGGGCAGACGTTGGCAAAATCTGTAGACCTTGGATGCTATCCAGACATTTTTCAACAGCAGAAACAACAGAAACACAGAAATCAAACGATCTACTGGGTGGAAGATGCAGCAAGAAAGCACCTGACGGGTTTGATATGTGCATGATGTCATCGTCATGTGTCCCTTTCCAAGAAATGTTCCCACAATGTTTTTCTATTTGGCATCCATCGCGGGCTTTGCAAACATAGAAATACCTAGACTATGCTGCTAGTATGAGTATGAAGGAAAGCAAAACTACTAGTATATCTTGATCCCTGCATGGGCGTTCCTCAAATTGGGGTACCCGAAAAAACAGCCATTGATCATCTAAAACAGACCATTTGTGATCATTTGGGGTCTCCTGATATTGAAAAATAAGCATATGATTCCAACATAGTCTAGAGTCTATATATTATATATTGGAAAAAGAAGTAAAAGGTATCGTCGGTACCTTGTGATTTGGAATCCAGCCGTGCGTAGAAATGGTGAGTTGCTGCCTTAGCTGAGAGAGTCAAAACTGCACATGTTCAGCCTGGTTGAGCATCTTTGAACATCTTATTGCTTCCAAAACTATGCTTAAAAGATCTTAAAAGTATAGAAAAGCCAACGACTTGATGTTTGAGGCTGGTGCACCCTGCCACCATCATCTAACAGCTGCCACAGTGGGCCCAAGACCAGGCCCTGTCTGGCTATGGCGATGCTTCGGGCGAGATGCGCAGTTCGGCTGGATGTACGTCGATGGTCTTGGCAAAGGCCCAGTAGAGCGGATCCAAGTTTTCTTCCGCCCATCGAAGGCCATCAAGGCCATTGCCTCAGACTGAACCACTCCCAACGGCGTATGCCCGTGACTTGTGTTACTGCTTGTGACTGGAGGAAGTCTCCGAGTTCGTTTCCATAAAGTCATTTGTTGTCATCAAGTTGTCATCAGCATTTGTGTCTGCTGACAATGCCAAGCGGCTTTGATCAGTGGCGTTCAAGTCCAAATTTGCATTCAGGAGGATCTGTGTGGCAGCTGTTTCTGTCACATTGATTCCAGCTGGAGTGCATTCACCTGTGAAGATGACTCGCTGCCCCACCATCCCCTTCGCTGCTGACGTGAGTCTAGAGGCAAAACAAACTCAGTATTTGAGTACAATAGATGTTTATCTCAGGGCGCATGTGTGTCTCGCAAAAGTTTTCCGAAGGACCCCAAAAATACAGCATGCGTTGCCTGGATAAGGAACTGGGTCTATGAAGTTGACCAGCACTGAATTCCGCGTTTCCTCTCTACACATTGGAGTTGAGAACCCTTCCATGTCCTTAGGCTTGATCTCACAAGTGCTGCTCCCAATAGCCTAAATCTCACTATGTTTACCATCACTGGTGGAGAGATCATCAGCTTGATAGGGAAACCAACCATTTTGGGGCCGTGCGCCACTGATGGACTCATCAAGTGTCATCAGCCTCCCCAAGTCCTCGGGTTGCTACAGCCGCACCTCGCACTTGCCAGCGCCCAGCACGACACACGAGCAAGAGCGAATCCTTCAGAAATGAAGCGCCCCGGTACACGAACATGTCTTAGAACGGGAATGACTCGAACATGTCTAAGAATGGCTATCCAGAGTACTCACCATGAGTAGCTTTGAAATGCATCTATTCTTGTGAGTATGATCTCTATTTTGTTAGAGTAAAAAACTCTTGGCAGATCCCTTTGAGCCGATTGGTGCGGCATGTCCACAACATATTTTTCTACCCTCTACATACCAGGAACTGGAATGCCGTGCAGCAGCAAACGAGTTCTCGAGACTCCGGCGGCTCAGCGACCCCAAAACTATTCGTACTTCACCAAGGCGAAACAACTTGCAACGCGGAAAGAGTGAAACATGTTTCAAAGAAAACTTCTCCAAGAAAGTCGCTCGCACCTGAGGATCCATCGATACTATGCCTAGCCCTACTAGGGGATGCTGATGCTTGTGCCACCCCCAGGCTGGGAAGGCTGGAAAAAACTGGTCGCATCACCCCACGAGGGCGCCTGTGCTTCGAATCCTGATGAGCACATGACATGGCAGGACTCGCCACTGACAGTTCCAGCGCAGTGCTCCAAGCTTCCACCGTTTGGAATCCTAAGCTCAGCAGGATCGACAAATGATGGCTGCCTTAACACGGTTGGTGATGCTTAAAATTGGTTCATAATGGTGAATGCTTCTTGGATTGGAATGGTTCATAAACTGGTTCATCATGATTCATACTGCATGATAGTTGTGATTTACAGTAAAAAAAAACGGCGGTTCAAAGGGTTTACCTCGTGATTCTAAATAGTGAGTTGACTAGAAAAGGTTACATATCACAGATTATAGAGATTTTAGCATTATGGCAGTTATCCCCTGGTGACTTGGACCAGGATTGAAATCTTCTTGACTTTGGCTGGCTCGAGCTTTCTTTCCTGAAAACAATACTGTATTCCCCGTGATGCCAACAAAGGAAATTCAAACACTAATCAGTAGGAATTTCCATGCACTGGGCCTGATTATCAAAGTACTCCTGTGACCCGGCAACGTGACCCGGCAACATCTGCCATCCAGCATGAGAATGTTTGACATCTCAGCCTCTATTGCTGGTGTATGATATAGACATGGATACAGTAGTGACATATGCAATTTCACCTGTAATCATAGCTGCGTCGTGGTTCTCAAAGGGTTCATCATGATAGGCATCTTTACTAGCGGTAAATCATGGTTATAGCACTTATAATCCTTGTTGATGAAGCTGGTAGCGGCTGCCACCATGGCTCATCCTGGTGAACCATCTTAGGTTTTCGTTTGACCCCTGCCTGCCACCATATGCCACCATGCCTCTGCGGGACATCAGCGCAAGAAGGTCCAGTGATGCCGCGTGTGGTTGTCACGCTCTGTGTCTGTGAGGTCGATCTCTCGGTCGTCGTCATGGTTGCAGTCGTTGCGGTGGTCAGTGGCACCGTTGATGTGGCAGTCCAACTTGCTGTCAAAGCTGTAGATGTTGACATCGATGTTGCTGCAGATGTCCCTTGTACAGTCGTTTGTGTTGCTGTTGCTGTTGCTGTTGCTGTTGCTGTAGTCGTTGCTGTTGTTGTTGCCATTGGTGCTGCTTGTACATTCGTTGTCGTGGCTGTTAATGTTGCTGGTGCTGTCGTTTGTGTTGCTGTTGCCGTTGCCGTTGTTGTGGCTGTTGCCGACCCGGTCACTGTAAAGCTGCTTGTGGCAGTAGTTGACAGCAACATGCTTGTGACGCTTGTGGTGATTGTGATTGTTTTGGTGCTAAATGTGGTAGTTCTGCTGCTTGAGATTGAGGTTGCAGTGACTGTGCCGCTTGTGCTGCTTGAGGTAATGCTAGTTTCGCTGGTTGTACTGCTTGAGGTTGCACTGATTGTGCTACTCAAAGTTGTAGTAGCTGTGTCGCTGAAGGTGGTGCTGCTTGTGCCGGTGCTGCTCATGCTGGTGCTGCTTGTACTGCTTGTACTGCCTGTACTGCTCGTACTGCTTGTGCTGCTTGTGCTACTTGTTGTGGTACTTGTGGTGATTGTGCTACTTGTTGTGGTACTTGTGGTGATTGTGCTACTGGTGCTGCTCAAAGTTGTGGTGGTTGGCCCAACAGTGGTGGTGGTGCCAAGTTCACAACTCATGTCAAAGTAGCAATCGATTTCAGTGAGACGTGTATCCTCATCTGCACTGCCAGCACAGTCCCAACCCAGAGGGATGTTCCAGTTGATGGTGTGGCCTGACCCAGCCGCTCTAGTGCAAGTTGTCAGGGTTCAAACGCTTGCTGGTCATAGAAGCCATCAGAAACTGTGGATTTAGGTCCTTTCCCCCAAAACAGATTATGGGGTTCATACTCCTTTGAAGGGGGTGTATGTTTGCAACGCCTCCTCTCTGTCTCCCGCTTGCTGATGCCTTGGAACACATGATGCCAGACTTGTCTTCCATTTTCCTTCCATTTCTTTCCCACTTGTTTTCCACTTGCTGATGCCTTGCAACGCATGATGCCGGACTAGTCTCCCTTTGTCTCCCCTTTGTCTTGTACTTTTTTCCCTCTTGCTGATGCCTTGGGCAGCATGATGCGTTGGGCAGCACGATGCCAGACGTGTCTCCCATTTGTCTCTCACTTGTTTCCAACCTTATTCCCACTTGCTGATGCCCCAGACATGTCTTCCATTTTTTCCATTTGTCTCCCACTTGTCACTGGTGGTGTTCGCCTCTCCTGGGTTCCAATCATTTGTCTCCCAAGCATCTGTCTTCAAGTGGGAGAAAAAAAAAGACCCCTGATGGGAGACCAGGAGAAACACTTGATGGAAGACAAATGTGAAGGTGGAATGCAATTGCTGGCAAACAAACTACACTCCAGGTCTGTCTGGGGCACCTCCCAGGTTGCTCTTTTCTTCTGGGTTCCGGAAGTCGCCGGCACCAGTAGGTTGGTTGAATGGTAAACCATGGCGCGAATCAGTTGGTACCCTGTTGTTGCTGCTGCTTTATCATGTGCGTAATGACTGTATTTGTCGGTACATTTTTCACCGCAAAATGCGTGCGCTTGGGGCAACGTGACCACCATGGATTTGGATCCAGCTTCGGCCGGGAGGACATGCGGGAAAAGTGATGTATATGGTGGTTTATAAAGCCTTAGGGGTGCCCAATAACGGTGTTTTTCCATGGTTGCTACTAGTCATGGTTGCTTTATTATGATTATTATGTTTTTTTACTAAGAATGACTTTAAATGGAAGGATTTGGGGGATCCTCGATGCTGAGAAACACCTATCATGGTTGCTGGCTGGTGCTTTATGATGCTATCTATCTGCACAGCAGCCTGCGGCAGCGCAGGAAGTGATTCAAGTGACACCAAATGTACAGCCATCCCTTCCGGGACCCTAGGCAAACCAAAATGACATACGCGCAAAGCAAGGCAGGGCAGGGCGGCGCAAAAAAACGGGAACCAATCTATGGACATAACACTACACTTGTCTGCACTACATGCCCGTCAGGAACTGCTGACAAACAAATGCGGCCACAAAACTACAAAATCGCGGGCTTACAATTTGTGTTCCACCGTTGCCAACATGATGGTTTCTTATTTCCAACTTGAAATTGCAACAACCTGTTTGGGGCCTACGCTGGTACAATTGTTGTCCTACCTTGGGAAAATCTACTGCTGAGCACGCTCATGACAGTGAGCAATCGATTTTGATCAGAAATTGATGATGCATTTGGGTCCGAATTTCGGGCCTGGGCCCCAGGTGACGAAGTTGTATCCACAGCTGTCACCCACAAAGCCCAAGTAGATTGGGCCCGGATCACCGTCAAAAGCTTTTGCCTCCAAAGGTGAGGCCCGACTGCATGTGAACTGCATCTGAACTTAGAGCTGTAGAACTCTGGCAGTCAACTCAACCCACTGCATACAATTGTGTATGTATAGAAACCAGCCCCGTAAAGTCCGTAAATGTTTGAGAAATACTCTGGTTGGTGGTTTCAACCCCTATGAAAAATATGAGTCAAACCATTTGTCAACAATTACTAGGAAAAAAAGCAAAATGTATAGTTAAAACCACACCAAACAGTACTATAAAAACATGATCTCAACTGTGATTCCAGACACGCACAACCCGCCTGCGTCCCGGTGACTGGTATGCAGTTCATTGGTATTTGACCTCCGTGTCCCCAAGCCGCTAAATGACAAACGTTGTTGGCTCCATCGGTGGGACCATCAATGTTGATGTCGAAGCCACCACCATTGTAACTGCCACGGAGGGAAGCCGGTTGCTGGGTCAAGTTTCTTGAGATGAAGAAAATTGCTTTGTTGATGATGGCTAGCAATAACAATGAGGTGAAATGATGGTTAATGATATTCAGAGCCAAATGATGGTTTAATCATGCTTAATAGGAGTTTTTAACCAGCAAATAGGGTTTCATGATGATCAATGAGCTTCTTATTGATGCATTTTGGTGACACATCAACATGGACTCCAACGAGAAGGCCCAGTGAGCGGCGGGTGCGGCAAATGCCGTGGAGTTTTGCACTGATCGTGACACAATCTGGATATTGTTTGGGGAGATAAGGATGTTGAGGCAGCAGGTGGCTTTCTTGGATGCAGATTTGTTGAGCATGTGTAATT
The DNA here is from genome assembly GCA_009767595.1 of Symbiodinium kawagutii. NCBI lineage: Eukaryota > Dinophyceae > Suessiales > Symbiodiniaceae > Symbiodinium > Symbiodinium kawagutii. The sequence goes on from VSDK01022592.1 coordinate 217,656, forward strand.
CCCGAACGGAAAAACAATGAGGTCAATCATTGTCCAACAAGCTCCAAAATGACTGCAAGTTGCAGTTGATATCGACCTTCCCAAACATTATGCACACATGATACATAACATGCAACACTATACAAAAATGAAACAGAAATGTGGATGCCGTTGACGAGCACTGGAATCACTGTGTTACATGATGTCAAATGACGTGAATGATGTCAAATAATAGCAAATGATGTCAAATGATGTCAAACGATGACAAATGATGTCAAATGATGTCAAATGATGTCACATGATGTCAAATGATGTCACATGATGTCAAATGATGTCAAATGAAGTCACATGATGTCAAATGATGTCAAATGATGTCAAATGATGTCAAATGATGTCAAATGATGTCAAATGATGTCAAATGATGTCAAATGATGTCAAATGATGTCAAATGATGTCAAATGACGTTACATGATGTCAAATGATGTCAAATGATGTCAAATGATGTCAAATGATGTCAAATGATGTCAAATGATGTCAAATGGTGTCGAATGTCTGTCGAATGTCTGTCAAATTTCTGTCAAATGTCTGTCAAATGTCTGTCAAATGTCTGTCTATGTTGAGAGGTTCTTTGAAAGATCCCAACTTTTGGCACACGCGTTCGAAAGACGTCCATGTTTGGTCCATGGATCACACGCTTCGGTTCCATGGTGTACGTCCGAAGCAACAACACTCAACCGTGTGGTGATTGCTGTCACTTGCTTCACACACGTATCCGTGGCCTGAGAGGATCGGACATGGTTCCAGTCAACCGAAAGCCTTTGCCATTCGCATCATTCAAGTCCACGCATGAGGCTGCTCCAAGATCGTCGCGGATGTTTTGACCTCGGACAAGATCAAAAAGGAATCGATTTTGTCAAAGGAATCGATTTTGTCAAATTTTCGCCATGAAATCCATGCATCAGGTGGTCTTGAATTGTTGATGAGTTCTCCTCTGAGACCATGGATGCACAGGGTTACCATGGCAGGCAGAGCAAGACATGAGACCTTCCTTCGAAGTTGGAATGCAGAAGACCCCAGCTTCCTGAAAGCATCACTACTGCGGCTAGCACTTGCGTCTTTCAGTCCGTCCTTGAGATCCTTACCGACCTTATCTTAGCTCCTTTGTCGGTTGGTAAATGTTAGTGTTGTTGCTGCTGTTGGTGTCCACTTAACTGTTAATGTCATGGTCCTTGTTACCGTTGTTGTTGCATTTGTTTCTTGTTGTTTGTTGTTGTGTTGTGTAGGGGTACCCCCAAATCATCCGTTAATAGTCATTTATAGCAATAAACCAACCATTTTGGGAGGTGCCCCTATTTTGAGAAACCACCATATTCCTGCTCAACATCCGCGGAAATGAACAAAGTAGTCCAGCGACATGTCCCAACTAGGAAGATGGAATTCATCTATGCATCAATCAATCGTTGGTTGACCAGCAATTGACCCCATAATCCCCCAATCATCAAACATCTACAGTCAGCCACTCAAACTATTCATTGAACATTGGTGAACTCATCATCCCTATTGCTTAAGCATCACATCTTGCCCTGCGCATGCGCTACGCAGCCGCGCCCAAAGGACACATTTCTACGACCGCCGTCGCCGATGTTGTGAAGAATTGCGTGCCCAGCAGAAGCCACAGCAAAGGTGCCCGCCTTGGATCCAATGGGGCTCCCAGTCGTTGGACGAAGGCAAACATGATCGTGCATCATGATCGTGTGTAGACCATATATAGTATATATTATGTATATATGTAAATATATATGTAAATAGACAAAAAATAAATAAATACATAAATAAATACATACATATGTACGTGTATATATATAATATAATCGAATATAATATGTATATTATATATAGATACGGCTGAATTTGTATACATATCAAATATTTGCATATATTGACAATGATAACGAACGAAAAAGGGATAAAGCGATGAATGTGATATGACCAAAGCAAACAGCAATGGGGATTTTCCAGACAACAAGCCACAAGAATCGGGATGTGATGCTACCAACGGGAACGACAGACGTTCCTGCGGCCAAAAGAGATCTGACACTCACAGGTCTCGTTCGACTACATCTGCAATTCGCTGTGGACAAAAACAAGAACGACAAAGCTCTGAAATCTACTCAAAAATCGAATCTTGAGTTCCCACCAGGCTCATGTCTTAAGAGAGAACACACATTCTCATGGTAGCCTGCTTCAAGCTTTGTCGGAGAGTTCTGCTGCCATCCAAGTTACACAGGTGACAGGCCCACTTTACCTTGACCAACTTGACCCCAGCAGTTCGACATCCGTCGCTGGATGAATGGCCAGGCAACATCACTAGGGCATGGCGTCACCTGCAGCGAGTTCACCCGGGCACAAAGGCACACACAGTTTCTGCTGCTTCATGGGCCGTCCAAAAACGACTGTACCTGAAACCATCCGGAAACAAGCAGTTGTTGAACCAAGATGAACCCCAAATCAATACGGCATCTTTTGATATCTTTAGTATCTTGCCAAATAAAGGTAGATCAACCTAGCCTCTGGAAACTTACATTTTGATTCTCATATGCTGTGGAACCCATGGGGCATCTCCATGAGCAGCCGCTCCGGCCGAGTCTCTTCTTCACACCTTGTCTCTCGTGGACACATCAGCGCTGCGCAGGAACAAAATCGTCTATCCGCAACTTGAACCAGCACCAGCAGATACTTAATTTGAGCAGAGCCTGGTCTACAATACAATTGATGGAGGGTTCTCCTATGAAATTCCTCCCAAAACTGTTCACTGTCATGCACTGTCGTGCTTGCATCAAAGCACTTTTTGAAGGTAAGTTCGAAACTTGCCAAGCTCTGGAACAAACAGAAGAACATGTCCAAGGCCTAGTCAAAGCCTGTTGCGATCGTGGGACTCTCGGCACCTTTGCCTGGAATCCTCCAAGCATGTGTCCCTTCACATCCAGCAGTTTTTTGGTACGACAGTCGTCTATGGCACAGATTCACGGCTAGACATTGGAACCCGCTGCCAAGCAACCGTCCACAGGAAAAGTTTTGGAGTGTTTCGGATAAGAGCTTATCCACCTCAACTCTTACGTGTTCCCAAACATGCTACAATGCCTGGGGGAGAACACGCAGTAGGGCGGAAAAGTCCCATCCAAAACAGGGACCTGGGCTTCTACTGAGCCAGGCACAGCCTGCCCTAGACCGAAGTCCCAGCATGGCAGTCTGTCTCTGTAATAGCTGGAGTTCACTGTACTTGTATAATGAGCTGTACAAATGAAAGAGAAAGCATCCTCTTAGAGGTTTGCGACTCTGAGGGCGGATCGCTGCGGTGGGTTGTGATGTATCTGCAGACGTCTAAGGGTGGCCAGAATAGATGTTTGACTGTTTGATTATTGCAACTGATGACACTCATGATGAATGACCATGACAACGACCACCACCACAACAAGAACCACGACGACGGCATCCACTTTGACGACACAGCGACAATGATGGAGATGATGATGAGGATGAGAAGGTTGACTTTTTGAAGGAGAAACATACATGGAATATTGCCACGATTAGTCTCGAGATGTGTGGAGTCTCCCAAGTTGGCAAAAAGTCAAGGCTGATTAGCTTCAACGGCTGCACCCAGCAGAACATCGAACCCAGGGGCTTGACCCGCTGCAAATTCAGTTGCTAAATTCATTCGGCTTCTCGAAGCTTCAATGGGCTGGACAGCTGGATGCCAAAGTTGCTCGCATTTGATGGGTAGCAAACTCTTCTCTATTCAGACCACAGTTTTGATGGGTTTGTTGGATGCAATTCATAGCGATTCTGTCAGCATTGAAAAGGACCTTCGCCCATTGAAGCAGTTGCGATGGGCGGCGAATCCACCGTGGATCTCCACCGTCCGTCGCTTCACGTTACAAAATGGTCCGCTTCACCGTGCGCTCGGTGTCTGTGGTGTTCGCTTTGTTCATTGGACTGCAAGGTGCATTTAACCTGGCGCAAGGTGGCAGGGTGACCATCACAACTACTACTGGGATCATCTCTGGGTTGAACATCATGGTATGTTGATCTCTGGGTGGCTGGGTTATCCCAAATTGGGATAATCACAACTACCATGAGATCAAGGAGGCTCTTGGTTGCCACCAAAAGTTTCCATACCGAAGCGCATATCTTGAGACTTGGGTATTCGCCTTCCTGGCGCCCCACTGTCCAACCAATCTCGGTGATTAGAAACAACCAATCCCCAGCCAGAGCGGATACGCGGCAGAAAGGACCTGCAAATAAGTCGAAAAACATCTCATTTACAGCAGAATACACTACAACTTTGCAAGTTGTATGTAGGTGTTTCATAGTATGACTGTACACTGTAGATCCACTGTTGGTTGTTATCCCCTTGTAAACCAATGATTATGACCCTAATTGATCACTATCAAACCCTATAAATCTCTGGAATTTATCAATTCGGGCTTTACATTACGGGAACTACATACCCACACTCACACATGGCCACATGGTCGACTTCCAGGCAACAATGTTCCCTGAGAGTGCTGCGACCGTGCCGAACGCGACAGCACAGGAACCGGCATCCTAAGCTGTCACTCCGAAATTTGAAAGAAACCGCCAGTGTCCGGCTACTCTTCATATTATGCAAATATACATAATATGTGTTTTTTAATTTTGATGATAATAAAACAATGATGAGAATGATACAATGTAACAATGACAATAATGATCAATAGTTATCATGCGTATACATGATCATGCAATAGATATACATATATATATATATATACATATTTATGAATCAGCTCTTCAAGACCCCCTACTGTACCCAACAACTCTTCACAGCGCAGGATTCACAACTCCCGTTGCGTATTGGATGATATTGGATGACCCGCAATGGAACCGTGACCAATGACATAGTGATTGCAAACCCATGTAAACGATTGTGATTGAGCGGGGCTGGGGCACTCTGTTTACAGTGGATAAATGGACAGGAGCCCTTGCACACCATAACCATGCCCTGGCACAGAAACGACCACCTTGTTCCAACATTGCAAACATGATGCCAAGTTTACTCCTCACATCTGTCACATCTGCACGGCTGTACATTGCAAAAACGTGCTTGCGTTGGGACCAAAATTGGCACACCGCGGGAAAGACAGAACTTTGAAGCTCTAAGACGAAAACATCCATTGTGATCATAGTTGTCAAAATGGTCTTCAAAAATTGAATTGGTTCCTACCAAACGTGTCAGGTATGGTGAGTTACTTGGCAGCGAAGTCGACCCCCATCTTTGTCTTCGTCCCTGTCGACAAGGATCCGTGCATCACCTGCTGAAACCCAGCTGGGTTCCAGGGCAACCGGATTTTCCAGGTCAGCCTCATCGATGTCACCCTCGCTCGCGACGCAGCACTGACCAGTGGGATGTGAAGCACTCAGCTTCGATCCTGGCCTGGCAGAAGCTGTGGCCAGTTTAACTTGAAAGAGTACTGCTGGATGGTCCTCAGGATGGTACAGGACTTCCAATGATGAGTCGCTAGTGGCGACATCAACGGTTCTGACTGGTGTATTTTGGCCACTGAGGCCCAAAGTCAATTGCAGCACTGATGACAGGGCAGAATTATTGTGAGAAATCTACTAGCGATGCCAGTTGTTCTTCAAAGATCCGATTCGTGTTCTCGAAGTAACATGACTCCTGGCTGCGCTCTTGGCAGTGCACCATCAGCTGCGGATCACAACTTCCCAGCCGTGGTTCCAGATGCTTAGGAAACTGGACCCATCCCCATCACCCCATCACCGGAAACTGAGGCCAGGCATTCAACCAAGCTGCCGACTCTCAGGAGTCACGTGTGAGGAGTACTTCTGGGACTTCTTTGAGAACATGCTGGAGATCTTCTTCAGGTCCAGATCCCTTGGCAAGCGCATGGCATGGGGCCTCTCATCACTAGAGTCGAGATGAAGGGTTACCATGGGGTTGGCCTCTCACTTATGTTGAGCTTCACAACTCGATTTCCTCAGCTCCTCTTGCCTGCTGAGCATCCAAATGACCCTGGTCCTCGCGGGTTTCACATCTTCTTCATCACCAGCCTGTCCAGACCGCCTCGGTTCTCGAAAATGTTCCCAAGTCATGAGCTGCTCCGATGTTCACCTCCCAACAGCTTACCAAGCAGTAAATCAGATTTTCAGGGACCTCAGGGACCTCGAACATCTCCCAACCAGTGCCCAATAGAATCATTGTAATCCATTAGGAGCAGGGCCTGCGCCACAACGCTGCCAGGCAACGAACTTGCCCGCGTGACGGTGGGTCGGATGGTGCTGATACGCTTTATGACCAGGTCTTCTTCGTCTGGCGAGCGATCTGAATTCGAAAGCTGGAAAAATGGACCTGTGACACATGGCTTAAGATGCCCAGTGCATCCCAAATATCCGTTGAGGTTTTTTGGGACGTGCCCCTTGATGCAAGAGAATGCTCAAGCGCCAAAAAAATCAGTAGGGGTGATGAACCACCAGTAGCAAGGAAAAGACGACATGTTAAGTCACTTTGACGCCCTGAAATCTCTCAAATCTCTTCCCTTAATACATTTTGAGCACTGAAGAGGACAAGACCCTCTCCAGGGACCCAAACGAAAGCCTGCCTTCAAGAATGCTGTCCACAGACCTTGGCCCCAAATGAAGAGATTTTGGGACTGTAACCCAGGTACACATGACAAACCTCACAGCCTCACAGCGCCTAGTTTTGAGTCACAGGATCTAGCATGAACCCTGAGGTATCTTGTCTCTGCCAGGAAATTACAAGGACCTGAATTGAGCACAGAGTGGAAGGACAAGCCCCACCAGCCCTGAACAATTGCAGCTGGGGTGCAGCAAATCGGCCTGAAACAGACTTGAAGAATCGTTGAAAAATGGCTTTGGTGAAACCCCCTGCATTTCAGGTGGGCGGTTTGAAGTTGTCAAATCTCTTTGGATCAGAGCTTCAGTCATCAAACCACTGATGTCAAGCGCCTTCTTGTCCTTTGGGAGATGTGAAGCATCCGTGCAGTCAGACATTTGCGGCTGCATGATTTGCGAGAGCAAATTGGACAGAAAGCGGCGGCCGAGAAAGGCTCCCGTGATCATGAGTAGCCTTGGCCATCGACGAGTTTACTAGTCGGAGTCAGCGCGAATCAATGACAAGCATTGACAACCTGCGAAAAAGGCAATCTCCACAAAAGAAGGATAAGGTGCCATCTTAGTAACCTGACCTTCACTAAGCTTAAGCTTAGTACCATCACTGGCGATCATCTTCACTAAGCTTAAGCGTCATCTGAAAGATCTGCTGCTCAGCCACGTACAGCAGCAGAAGCCGACCCCCAGAGCAGTGGGCAAAATCCACGAAGCCAACGCCTGGGATGCTGCTGGGACGCTGCTGGGACGCTGCTGGGACGCTGGTCACCAACCATCACCAAGCTTGAGACCTAAGCACCGGGCCATCGTCTCTGCTGCACATACCCTGCAAGGCCTCTCGGCATTTGGAAGATCAAGGCCTTGAGCAGCAACAACGGCCATGCCATGGGTACCCGCATCGTATTCACCACGAAAACACTGGACAAATGACGACTAAGCACTGGGAATTGGGGGAGAACATGGCACGACTATCCATGGTTAGATGAATTTCTCCCACTCTGAACGTTGATTTCCACGAAAAAGATCTCAACCTGTCTTCTCAGAGAATCCCAGACAGTACTCAAACCGTACCAGAAAATCCAGAACGCCTAGAAAAAAGACAACGAGGCTGGATGCTAGGTGCTTGTGGTCTGGTGCTTATGGTAATTTTGTGTGTGTGTGTGCGTGCAATTGGTGGGTGCAGTTCAGAGCTCAGAACCTGAGGCTCATTGATTTTGCTACAAGAAATCTGGAAGTACAACCCTCCCATGGTGTCTTTGCGCAGTTGGACGGTCACAGCCAGGTTTTCCAGGGACATCAATGAACTTAAGTCTCTTTGCAAAGAGATTAATACATATGTAATATACATATGTACATATATATATATATATATATGTGGGGGGGGGGCAAGGAGGATCTGCAAACCCAAGCACAACGAAGCCCAACGAGGCCATGGCGCGCCCCGCCTGAGCAGAGCAACCAAGAGCCACGGCTACATGTGACCTGCGCCACCTCCATGGCATCTCCTCCACAGCCAGCATCACAGGCTGCAGTGTCCCAGGAGCCAAGGATCCAAGAAGCTTCTGGCACCACATAGCTGTCGATCACCTCACGTCACTGGCACAGCACAGAATTCCCATTGGTTCATTAAATCTATTAATTATCTTATCTTATCTTATCTTATCTTATCTTATCTTATCTTATCTTATCTTATCTTATCTATCTATCTATCTATCTATTCATTCATTCATTCATTCATTCATTCATTCATTCATTCATTCATTCATTCATCTGTTTACATATTGATTTATTGATTCATTCATTCATTCATTCATCTATTTACATATTGATTTATTGATTCATTCATTCAGTCATTCATCTATCTATATATTGATTTATTGATTTGTGTTGATTTATTGATGTGTTGATTTATCTGTCCATTGATTTATCTGTCTATTAATTTATCTGTCTTTTCATATATGTGTTCATTTCTTGTATTTACTTCTTTATCTACTTATTTGTGTCTGTGCCTATGCATTTATCTATCTTACGTAGTTGATACATATACACATACATATACATATAAGAGATACAATAAATATACATGTATATATACTGCACTCACACAAATACACATATATGTATAGTATGTGTACACATAGTATGTACATACCTGTGTATGTACATGTCAATGATTGTCCTTGTGAACCAATGTTTTGTAGTCAAAAGAGTTGAGGCTTGCAGCAGGCATTGCCGGCATTGCCCGCCGCATGACTCCAAGACTCCAAGCTCAGCCAAGCGACTTCGGTACTCAGAGCTTCCACGGAGATCCCAGCCAGGCGACTGTCTGTGCCGTTCAGCTCACTTTGCAAAGCTTCCCCGAAACGAGACATGCCATCTGCCTTGGGCAGCTTGAACTGTTCAGTTCATTCGGAAATTGGTGCAGTTGCTGCTGTTTCTTCTCAAAGTCTTCTGAAGAAATGTGTTTGGTCAGCAATAACGTTCAAGGTCATAGCTGCAGCATATATCAGCACAGTCGTTTAGATCATTACCAGTCATTGTCACAGATGTGTGATTGGTCGTTGCTCGCCAGCCTCGAGCATGATCAAGTTCATTGTTCCAAGTTGATCCAAGGTACATCTGCAAGCAACGCCAACTCCTGAGCGGAACCGTGGCACCTGACTTGCATGGTCGCTAGTATCTCCCATCCTTGCAGTTGATCATCGCTGAACCAACCCCGCTTTAACAGCTTTGACATGGCCCTTGGCATAGCCCTTGGCATGGCCCTTGGCATGGCCCTTGGCGTGGCCTTGACCCTCCAACGATTTGTGACTTGACCTAACGACGCCGAACGGGGCGTGCCTCCACTGCAACGTCAGAGGATCTATTCGAAGAGTTGGTGGCCTCAGTGTGAGCCACCGGGCGACAGTGGCACAGAAGGGACCGCGATGGACTGCACATAGGAACTGCAAGGACTGCTGCTTCTATTTACTATTGACGACAACAACATCATCATCAACAACAACAACAGCAGCTGCTCCTGCTACTACTACTGCTACTGCTACTGCTGCTGCCGCTTCTTCCTCTCCTTTGACATTTTTTTTTACAGAACGGCACCTCGTGCGGGAGGTATAGTTCACTAAAAGTGAGTATAAGTATAAAACACTGCTATTCACAGTGTTCTCTCTCAAAACAATCAATGTTTTGAGCCTACATACCAAATGTTTCAGAGGCCTTGGATGCAGAAAACATTCGTACTTACAGTCTTTTATGATCATCGTTTGTCAAAATTTGTTTCCCCGCGAGGGGCCGCTCTCCAGATTGTTTAATCATGTGCTTCCAATAATCCGCTCGGTTGTGCGCATTCCCGCAACGTCATCAAAAGAGTAGCACAACCCCGTAGATAGTCAACCAAAGTGATCTCCAGTCAAAATACTTTGCTCCCTCCTCCTACGACAATGCCAAGCACCTTGCTCTTTGCACAATAAATATGTTTGCTTGTCTCCGGATTTGTTTACGTTTACGCCAAAGTGTGCTTGCAACTGAAGACCAACCAAATCAGCCAGCTGTAATGTCAATGGCGAAGACCATCAGAAAGTCGATCCTTCACTTTTTGAGAAAACTCACTAATCGTGTCTACGGAGCTGTGCCTCGCTAAGCCCCTGTTTGCATTCCAAGATGCTCCCAGCAACCAAGTGATTCGAACATTGAAAGCCAATTGCGTCAATAGTCGACGTCCATCACCAGGTGGAAGCAGGTCAACGCCTTAGCCCAATGTAGATCTGTGTTGGACTCCCACCTTCCACCCCTAAGTCACATGGATCCCAAATTGTGCACCACATTTCCGAACAATCGGGCTGAGGAGCCTGCATTTCCGGTCAAAAATAATGAATACCAATAATTCATACATTCTGAAATAGAATAGAACAAACCGGCCAGCACGCAAGCATTGAACGGTATTCCAGAGCATGGCATGGGTGCGAGCAATCGAAAGTTAATCGTTTTTGGCTAGGCTGGGGGGGTTGCAGAATTCTACTTTCCCCATCTGAGAGGCTCGGCTCTGACCGTAGCCACGTGATGAGGCTGAAATTCACATTCAAGCACGTTGGACAGCCTCTTAGACAGCACACTCTACAACATGTGTTGGACAAAAAGCTCGCCAAGCATATCCTTTCTTTGAAGTAAGAAACCCCATGGTAGAGCCTCTATTTCTCTATCATGGAAACCAAAAAAAGGGGAGTAACTAAATTCAGAATGCTTCCCCTGCGTTGGGGCGGTGCAGCCAAAATAAAGACTGGACAGGAATTAAATCCATAGCCCTAAGATGATTGGCATCGCCCACAGATAGCACCAATCACGCAGAAACAAAGACGCAAGACGAGGCATGCAACTCAAAAAACAATCCTTTACCCTGCAGGAATATGTCCACCGAGGGCTTCTTCTAGCTATACAAACTTCCGGCACCCCCTGCCAAACCTTGCTGGTGCGATCCTCAGTTCTGTCGCCCATTTGATGTTGGATATGGCAACGAAATCGTTGAAATATGGAGCTTTTAACACATTCGAGGGAAGGACCAGCAACCCAACATTTGACAGTCTCAAAACTAGACTGTCAAACCAACATTTGACAGTCTCAAAACATTTGAAACTTTGACATTCCCAAATTGTAAAGTCTACAAAAATTGGCGCAGGGCCGGTCCCAAGGTAGCTCCCACTTCCGTTCAACAAGTCCAAGGCTGACACCAGGACCGCTGTTTGGTGTGCGTCCCGGATTCTGCCTGCCTGTGAGACCTCCCAGGTCCCTCAACTTCTTCGCCAAGGGGCGAATTTCTGAAGGCTGGGCACCCAAAGAATTGGCAAAAGCCAGGTGAAGAGCATCACGGTTTTGCTCTGCCCATTCAAGGCTGCTACCTGGGAGATGTGGAACCAACGAGACACAGTTGGTGGGTACCAAATTTCCTGAAGCCATCACAAATTGACACTGAAGCCAAGCAATTTTGAGAGATAATTTGAGGCATACCCAAGTGTCAAAAAGATTTGTTGGACCTGATGTTCTTGGCCATTCAGTCTTCGGCCGAGTTGCTTCCCCCAGATTCCTCGATGGTCAGGTTCATGCGTAAGATTATCTGTGCAGCACTTTCAGTGGAGACTTGAACCCCCTCAGGGATGCATTCGCCTCTCAGGTTGAGACAAGCAAAGAAACTCAATCATGAACATACATCATCATGCATCATTGTCATTGAAAAGGTATTAATGAAAATCTCAGGAAGGAAGGAACCAAGGAATGTTCAGAATTGCCAGCCACCAGTCCTGACCATGCTAGGACATGCGGAGTGTATTTACCTCGGAATGATAAGCGTCTGTGACTAGTTCTGTCTTGGACTCCAAGCTCTTTTGAGGAAGCAGTGGAAGCAGTGGCAACAGATGAATCGATTCATCCTTGTAAACGGACTGTGCCAGCCTCGAGCTTGCCAAAGTCCATCTTTGCAAAACAAAACGTCCTCTCAACAGCGCGCAACAGAAATCAACTTTGAAAAGTGAGCACTTAGAGCAGGTTCCCAAAGCCGGCAGTCAGCCAGGCCGCTTTGGCCCAGCATTTGTGGAGTAAGTTGTGTATTCACTATGTCTTTTCCATGGAGAGGTCAACCCTTTGACTACTCCAATGAAGCGATCTGGGGAGGTATTTGGTTCACATCCACCGTCATGTGATGTGATAAGCATCCAAGATTTAGCCGCTGGTTCTGTCCACCACCATGAACTGCTGATTCAAGCGTCATACAAAATCTTACGGAAGCTCAAGGCTGCTGGGCTCACTGGATATCTGCTGCTTATTAATGGATCATTGGACACAGAATCTACAAATCATTCCATAACATTCATTCATATTGGAGAATCTACATCATTCATATATATATATACAATATATACATATTATATATATAACATATATATATATATATATTCATATTCATATTCATATTCATATTGGATCCGCTTATCCACCAATCGTAGTTTGATCCAACTCATGGCTGCCTCGGTGCCATCCCAACACGGACCTCCATGGCGTTGTAGCCCTCGAGGCAAGACACGTTGCAGAAGGAACCGCTCGCAGTGCCCATGCACGAAGCAAGGCTCTGGCTGTTGGCCATCCTGCGTCGGAGGATCAACATCTTGGGGAGATATATCATTTTGTTTGCATGTGCATTTGTATAATATAAGTGTATGTGTATAGATATGTGTGTATATATATATATATGATTCTTTATGTTTCTGTATGAGTTGACACAAAGAAAGGTGACCAGCGAGCAAATTGCTTTACTGACGATCCGTTCTGCAAGGTTAAGAGTCAGAGAAGTGCCACTCCTTTCTGTCAAAACTTTATCTGGTTGGTGCTTGAACCACTCCTGTGAAAAATATGAGTGTCATTGTCAACCAACCATTTGTTGATAATCACATTTGGGAGAATAAGCAAATTCAAGTGCTATCCCCAGCAGCATGACACTTTGCATGGGGAGCCTGTGTGAAGCCAATTGTACGTCCTTTCGGATTTATTGATGGTTGATCTCGCCTGCTGAAATGATACTTTTGTGGTCAGTCGAGGATACCCATCCTGCGGAAAGAGGTGGTCTTCCACACCGCCAGTGTCTCGACATTGCACACGACCATTTGCAACCCTTCTTGCACCTAGCACCTGTCGTTCCCACCAAACTGAAATATCTCGTTCATTGAGTCAAATCTAGATGCGGCACCGGAACCTTCCAGAACTGGACATGGATGCTGCGCCCGCACCCGACGTAGAGGATGCACCGAAACCCGGCCGAACCTGACACGGATGCTGAAGCAAAGCCTGCAGAACCTGACGCGGATCTGCAAGTCTGTAAGCTGCGCCGGATCGCAATCTGGGCTGAAAACTCCATAGCACACAATGTTTTGCTGCCGTGGTAAAGTCGAAACCCTTTGGAACTTCACAAAGCATCTGCACTAGAACCCTCCGGAACCTCATGGGCTATCTGCACCGGAACCCTCTGGAGCGCCGGAACCCTCCGGAACCTCACCAGGTATCCACGGGAACCCTCCGAAAGCCACAAAGTCTCTGCACTGGAACCCTCCAAAACCTCATCCCTTATCTTTCGGAACCCTCCGGAACCTCACCCGGTGTCTGCACCGCAAACTTGCAGAACCTTCCGAAACCTCACCAGGTATCTTGCACCGGATCGCACCAGAGCTAATCTGGGCCAAAGACCCCCTTGCAAAGTATTGCTCTTGGGGACAAATGTCAATCAAACCACCAACCAATAGTTGTTTGACCGTTGTTGTTGTTGTTGTTGTTGTTGTCGTTGTCGTTGTCGTTGTCGTTGTCGTTGTCGCTGTTGTTGTTCAATGTTACCATGTTTGAAGTGACCCACAAACAGCTGCCTCGGCAGCCTTGAAATCGCAGCGAACCCAAGCGCGGTGCACACTTGGGTTCCCCCATTCCAACAAAAATGTTTATTCAAGCTTGTATTCACTGTTTACTAGTGCTAATCTACCACTAAACAGCGCTCATCTATGCTAATCTCCATTCAAAGATATGAAGACACACTACTCAGCGCTTTCCCACCACCCATTACTTGATTCAGCGCTTTCCCACCACCCTGCTGCCGTTTCTGGTTCCTTGGCAGGTCGTCACAGCTTTGGAGCACTGGATCGGTTGAAGTCGCTACGGAGGTCGTCTGAGATGTCGTTGCTTCTGTGGAAGTGGTCGTTGAAACAGGTTCTGTAGATGCCACCGAACTGGTTGAAGTGGTTTCGGGGGCGGAACTCACTGACTGTTCTGTGGTTGTGGAAGAGCCCGAAGAGGATTCGCTCGTTGTCGTCGGGGCTGCATTCGTTGTTGCCTTTGTCGGTGTTGTCGTTGTCGTTGTTGTGGTTGTTGTCGTTGTCGTCGTTGTCGTCGCTGTCGTCGTTGTTGTCGTTGTTGTCGTTGTTGTCGTTGTTGTCGTTGTGGCTGCTGTGGTTGTGGTCGTTGTCATTGTCGTCGTCGTTGTTGTCGTCGTCGTGGTTGTTGTCGTGGTTGTTGTCGTCGTCGTTGTTGTTGTCGTTGTTGTTGTCGTTGTGGTTGTCGTTGTTGTGGTTGACTGAGTCGTCGATTGCTCGGTCGTCGTGGACTGCTCTGTGGCTTCAGTTGTCGCTACACTCGTCACAGACGTCAGAGTGGATGTCACTGTGTTTGTGACTTTGGAAGTGCTCATGGTGGCAGTTGACACAGTCGAAGTGACGGTTGACACGGTCGAAGTCACCAAAGTTGAGGTGCTGGTGATGGTTCTAATCTGGCCAAGCTCGCAGCTCCTTAGATTCGGTTGGTGGCTTGAAAGCCCAAGTGGTGACTTTTGCAAAGCCGTCCATGTCACCAGCCCAAACTTCTGCCGGGTCTATACATAGTCGCTGCGTGTGCACTCTAGTTTGTGTCCACCAAGTGCCTGTGGGTGCATGGGTGTGCATCGACCAGTATGCCGGTGCTTGCGAATGTATGTACTTATGTACTTATGTACCTATGTACTTATGTACTATCTATCTATCTATCTATCTATCTATCTATCTATCTATCTATCTATCTGTGCATGGATGGATGGATGGATGGATGGATGGATGGATGGATGGATGGATGGATGGATGGATGGATGGATGGATGGATGGATGGATGGATGGATGGATCTGTTTGCAACGCGGTCATGCTTTGCTACATCACATGTTTCCAGACCAGTTTGTAGTTTTTTACAAAGCGACAGTTTGGTGTTGAGCGATTCAGAGGTTTCTTCAGCAAGGCCAATAGCTTGGTTCAGCCATCCCTCCAGTTCGAACAGCTTTCTTCAAACTTTTTTTTTCGACTTCCAGTGATTTCTAGTGATTTCCCATCTCAACAGCTTTCCCAAGCATTGAATGATCTCAGTCCGCAAAGATCAGATCCGTCAACAGCATCTCCTGCGGTCCCCGGCGCGGTTTTCACCGAGGCTCATGTGAAAAATGCAGTAGAGTGACGTGAGGCCCAGGTCCAGGTCAGCGTCAGAAATGCAGCTGTTGCCCAGCGGAAAACTCCAAGAGATGGTCGAGCCTGGATGGTTTCCACCAGCAGAAAGGAAGGAAATGAATTCGAAAGTTTCAACGAAATGAAATGAAAATCAAATGAGAATGAAATGGAAATGAATTCGAAATGAAATCAAGGAAATCCGATGCAGTTTTTTGGGGGGGGCATAAGTATTTAGATGATGCAAGGCCTTTCCTGTCGAAACTTCCTGCCTGGTGCAGGTCGTTAGATCCTAATCCACTGGGAACATTGCCCTTCGTGGCTGCCAAACAGGCGTTTTGATGGCCCTTGGTAGCTGGGCGAATAGCAAAACACCTCTGGTTGGGGTCACAACAGGTTTCCTGATGTGGAAACAACCGGGGTACAGCATGGCACAGCTGGGTGCGGGCCTACTTCGAATGGCATGAAGTTGTAGCCACAGTCGAAGCCTTCCATGCCGAAATAGTGCTGCTCAGGCCTCCCATTGAATTCATCTGCCTGACACGTTATCACGGTCAGTTGTGACTAAGCTGTTCCTTCTTCAGCTGTTCAAAAGCTACATCAGAGATCACTCACAGAATGATTCCACACTGTCTCAGGTCTTGAAACAACGTCAAACTTCATCTTTCAGCTGATGCATGTTGATACATGCGGGCATGTGGGGAGGGTGGGGTTCTCAAGACACTTCAGGCTGAAGCCTCTGTTGTGAACATCAAGCCGCAATCTTCACAAACGCCCAGCAGAGGGTGGTACCCAAATCAAAGCCAAGCTGCGATGTCTCAACAACAAACATTTTCGACTCTGGTTGGTCTAGCTGTCGACTACAAAGGTGAATCACAGAATTGTTGTCCAGCTTCAAACTAACGTGAATTACAAACGAAGCTGCATGCAGCTTCAGTAAACAATTGTAATATTCACATTAAACATAATTTAAGGCTACAATCAATGGTGGTAACGGTAGATCCACATTACTAAACCACCCCAAGTTTACCTTAGCTGGTGATCCATCATTGCCATTGCAGAAGCGAAACAGCACGGCCGGCGCCTGTGTGCCCAGGGTGGGAACACACTCTGAAGGAACGACTCCACCGTTGCCAAACGCTGCCAGCAGACACACATTCTGCGAGCCCGGCGAAAGACCCACCATGTTGTCGTCAAAGCCGAGGTTGTTGAACCTGTGCTGCACCAAGCATAACACACGAATACAACATAGGCAAAATGGCAGAACCAATGATGAATAGAACCAGTGACTAAAATATACAGGTAGATTGACATAAATACAGGGAAATACCGGTAAACATCGGTAGAATGACCACAACACACCTTGGCCATGGGTCAATTGGTCCTTTCTGCTGGGCTACTTTTGTTTCTTCACCACGATGCGGCACCTCAAGGGCTGCTCCACAGTTCCAACTAAGCGGAAACCTTTGCCGTACTCGTTCAGTACGTCTGTACACGAGCTGGCACCAAGATCATCTGCAATGTGTTGACCTGGGTGCCACCCTTGATTAGCTGACCTATGAGTTGGTCGTGGTTTTATCGTGGGCAAATGTTTGCAAACTACTATCGGTTCAGAATTGTGAATGAAGAAACTCGAGAAACTCAAAGTTGTGCATCAACAACCTCATGGAAGAGTCAGCCTCAAATTGGCCCTGAAAAGGGTGACTGGCCAACTGACCTATGCCTGGACGGAAGCTGACACGTGATCCTCTGAGGAATAACAATGCAGAACAAACTATACAGCAAATGATAGTTCAAAAAGCCTTCTATCCGAAACAAAACCTGTCAACGGAAGAAGGTTCTGGAGTGTGGAGTACTGAAGGCAAGCTGCACATTTCTGCAACCATTTCCGCCCTTGTGACGGGGAAGCAGAAGCTTGGTAGCAAGCAAAGCAGCGCACCACGCTTCCTGAAGGAACACTAAAGCCTTTGACACGACAACATGAGCTCCCAATGACAGCAAGGTATGACATCCCTCCCAATGACAGCAAGAGAAGAGGAGCCAACAGCTGTCACCGAGCATCGCAGCTGCTGTCAGTCTTTTGGCCGACCATCTCTGCACCTCAAAGGAGGCTCTGTTAGAGATGCAAGGAGTGGATGCAGTGGATGCTCATGCATGGCAAACTGCTAGGGATGTCTGGTGGAGCTCGCTATCTCAATGCAACTGCGATGGATGATGAATGTTTGCGGAAAGCTCATTTCAGCTGATCGAAACACACACACACACAACCGGTCTCAGGTAATTTCCCCAGTCAAGAAGCCCGACGACCCTACTTTCTTGAAGGCAAGGAAAACTATACATTAGAGTGCTACTGCTCCCAATCGCGTGTATCAAGACTGTCCATAACAGGGCCCTCAGAAAATCTCAGAAACATGTTTGACAATGACGCTCAAAGCAATCGTTCGCCACCTTGTTGCCAGCCGCTCTTGTAGGCATTAGCTATGGCGGCCCTCCCCTTTGTAGGAACAAAGGTGAAGGGCGTCCTCTGTACGGAATTGGCTCCGACTGATCCAAGATATGATCCAAGTGGGTTTGGTTTATTTGAGTGTTTGTCTGACCTCCCATCTTGAACTGTATGAAAGAGCTAAGAGATGAAAATGATGAAAGTGCGTGGTGGTATGATCCAGAACGTTCTATCAAATCTGGTCTACACACCGTCTAGGATCAGTGTTTTGAGCCACCAACTGAGCCGAACGATCCATGCGTAAGCTTCAGGAAGAGAATCAGCATCACAATCACCATGCAAGACCATCTTCAGAACTGCCGTGACAGAATTCTACATCAGTTAGGATATTCCTACAACTTTAACCCTCACATGTGGGGAAGAGTTCTGTCCATCAAGCACGTAACCTGTCATCAGCACCAGCTCAAGAAGCTTCAAGAAGCCTTCAAGATTCGTGGCATCAAAACTGGTCTCCCGATCGTTTGCTGAGGATCCAACTGACCAGGCTGATCCTGACCGATTCACTGCTGGATGCCATCGATTGAAGCGACTGGATCAGCCGACGTGAGATTCCAGCTGTGAAACGTGCAACGTTCAATCAAGGATTCCTCAAACCTTCCTGGAACCTCCGGAAGCACTTCTACTCATCAAGCATGGTTCCGGCAGTGCGGCCGGTCCCGGCAGTGCGGCCAGTCCCTGAAACCTGTTTCCGGCCACGCAAGCGCGTCGCTTCCCGGAACCCAACGCAGACCGGCGTCAAGGCGGGGCCGCTGCTGTGAGGCGGAACCACGGCATCGAACGAGGATTCACAGCTTCCTTTTCACGGCGGCCACCTGGATGCCCCAGGAGCTTTTAGCATCTCCAGCCCGTGGTGACCTGCACAAACCTCTCTCTGTTGATCATTGCATGGCTGTTGAATTCTCTCTCAGTAGATTCCACTGTGGTCCTATTGCCTTGGCCTGGTCAGATTTCCAGGGATCGTGGTGCCACGATATTTTGTTCATTCATCTACATTGGCATATGCACGAATGAACATATGTCTAGACATGCGCGTAGGGATACCAAATACTGGAACAAGCAGTCATCAGTGCTACTACCCCAATACCCCTCTATCATCCTTACTTCATCATATATAACTCCCAACGTCAACATGGTTGCAAAAAATAACATTCATTTTCGGGGAGACTCCCACCATAATTCTTCACCGCTCCTCAACAACTCGCCGCTTGGTGCCACCGTTGCTTGCCTCAGCGCCGAAGCCAAAGCCCACCCGTTCCGCCGTTCCACCGTTCGCCCTCACCATTGATGGTTTGGGGAGTTCGGGGGATGATCATCTTGGCACCCAGGTTTGCGAACGGCTGGCTCGCAGCTGGTGCGAATACCCTGCACCCACAATGGTCCATGTCCAGGATGAGTTCAATTGCTCACCAAAAACTCGCATGGTATTGAAGAGGTCTTCAACCCCATTTACCCTCTGGGAAACTAACATGGCAATGGAAAATCCACCACTTGTTGGTGTTTTCCCAAGTTTTAACTATAAAACATGGCCAAAATGTAGGGTTGCACTGACTCAGCTTCCGACCTGTGCTGGCGTTGCCTAGTCAGCAACCGACGCAACCGATTTATGATTCGCCCAGGATACTGAAAAAGCCTAGCCACTGTCCTGGTAAAATGAAAAACAGATCGATCCCAGAATGTATGGCACAGTACATGTATCATGTACATCTGCATGTACACATACACATAAATGAGTGCATACATACATTTGTGCATGTATTAAATTGCATTTCATTACATCGAATCGCATGGCATCCCCTTACCTTGCAAAGCATGAGATAACAATGGAGCGGAAATGCATGACCGTAGATGCACAAACAAAAAAGGAACATTTAGAAGTGAATTTTTTGAAGAACATAGATGTAATGTACGTAGATTTCCTCCTGTACATCGATTGAATCTATGGGTAGATAAATGTAGGTGCACTTGCTAGTAAACCATAGTGAACCTCTCTACCACCTCAAATTCATCCAATTCACTAGCTGTCGAGTTGGTCTCGGCCCACACACTTTTGCAGCCAAGCCATGGTGGTATCATCGATACTTTGGGCCAGCCGAAAATGATCATGCTTCACCGCTTAGACCAGCAAATATCAGGTACGATTTGACGAAGCCATAGGCACTTCCCATGGGTTCTGCTGATGTCCAACTTTGCACTCGACTTAAGTGATCCGCCTTCATTCGCCTTCATTCGGCTTCATCCGCCTCCCAAATTAGCCTTAAGGGACCCAACGCAGCGAGAGCGCAGGAGGCCCAAGGTTTTCCTTCTGCGCAAAGAGGTCAACGAGACGAGGAGGATCCGTGGCGCGCTCCGCTCAGCGGAGAGCACGGCAGGAGGCCAGGGATGGCACTTCCATGAGCAAAAAGATGGCAAGATCAAAAGAGAGCACTCTAAATATATGTGATATAACAGTGATATAGCATGACAAGAGCATTAGCTCAGCACTCTAAGACATCAAAAGAGAGCACTCTAAAAGTGCTATGTCATGCTGTATGCTATTCGAGTGCTAGCAATTTCCAGCTTCAATCCTGGTGAAAGACAGAGTAGTGGTGCCAATCGACAGAATAACTCAAGCGCTTGCCAACTCTGCACCAGATGTTGCAGCTGGATCGATCTTGGCTCGTGCCAATACCAAGTGCACACACACCTCAGTTGAGTGGTTCTCGAGTCATAGGGGTGCCCCTAAATCATCCTTTACAAACATTTACAGCAATAAACCCACCATTTTTGGGAAACCTCTGAGAAACCATCAGTTGGATTCAGTTGGGATGACTCTTCAATCACTCTCCATCGTCTGCGATATTGCCACCGCTCTTTTCGGACAACTTCACCCTACAGCAAGAACTCCTCACCAAGAGCCAGGGTACCCCGGCTGTGATCATGTTGACGTAGAAGGGCAAATATCGACCCATCCGAAAGGTATTGCTCTCGAGATAGCATCCCAAACGGAAGAGTCCCCCAGCCAGCGGAGGTCCCAAGCCTCTCGATAAAGCATTCAATGAGCTGCACCACCCATTGATGCTTCCACGATTTTCAACCGAACACTCTCCTCAGAGATTCAGTTTCAAAAAATCGAGGTGGTTTATTAGTGGGTCATTAGCTGGTTAAGGGTTGATAATGATCATAGCAGGTTGAAAGGGATGCCATTTCAGGGTTTCAGTCACAACTGACTTCATCACTTTCAAAAAACTTGTTTTATAGATCAACGGTCCGCTGCGAGTTGTCCAAAAAACATGATTCGTACCAAAAAAAACTCATCATTCATCAACATTTGTAGTTAGATGTGAATGGGGACTTCCATGAAGCTGCTAGGTGCAGTTGAATGTCGGTTTACCAGCATGACTGAAACGGGAAAGCACGTCGAAAGTCCAAACTGGGTCAGCATTTGCCATGCAGTGATGGGCACATAGCGCCAAAAGTGAAACCGCGGATCGGCCACCATGTAGTAAAGCGGGATAGGCAACGTAATAACAACAGTCCAGCCCAAAGCAACGGCAAAGCAAAATTGTGGCCCAAAGCGACGCAGCAGTGCTGGGTACAGAGTCAGTTGGTTGAGAAAAATCATGGCAGCCGCACAGACCTGAATGTATCCGAACTGGTGAGGCGACAGAGCCATACCGCCCATGTCTGCAGGTAGCGAAGATACCAGGACGAAGGAGTTCAACCGGGCAGCGGTATATCCAAACAAGAGGCTGCTGCCACATAAAGTGTATCGGAAGTGCCTGCCTTTCGGAAATCCTTGCCAAAATTTCAACCGTTGGCTTTGGATCTGGCTCTCAGAGCTCTCAACCTCCCTGGCCTCGGTTAGCAGAGCAACTTGCTGGGCTCGCCCTCGACTCTCTGGGAGTGCAATGAAGCCCAGCAAAAGAGCTGCAACGGCCAGGCAAGCATACGACAGGTTTGCTAATAGAAAAGGATGAGTGTCAAAGATCGTTCCCTGGAAAGTGGCAGGATACCATCTTGCAGGGTATGCCAAGCTTCCACCCAACATAGGGCCAATGATCAGGCCCAAAGAGAAAGTCGATGCTAAGATGCCAAAGGCCTTGACTTCATTGGACCCATCCACCGTTTCACCCAGGTAGGTTCGAACTACTCCGATATTGCCACAAAAGAAGCCATCCATTAATCGAGCTCCAAGAGCCACTGGCAAACTTTCCGCCATGCCAAAAATAATGGGTGCCACAGCTGAGCCAAGAAGACCTATCAGTAACACAGGCCTTCGGCCGAACCTGTCCGCAAGCATCCCCCACATGGCCTCACAGACGAACGGTCACATGAGACACAATACACGTACGACATGCACAAAAACCACTGTAAAGCACGCTGTGCGCAATACATCGGTCAAAAAGGACGAACAATCACATGAGACAGAAAGACAATACGTACACGACACACACAAAGACCACTGTAAAACACACTGTGCGCAATACATTGATCAAAAAAAAAACACAAACATACAAAGGAAACAGAAAGACAGAAAACACATACGACACGCACACAGAAACCACTGTAAAAGACAGCATTGCACCATAGACGAAGTACAAAAATACTTAGTAAAGCAACAAACCAAAGCAAAACAAAAAAAAAAACATTGCGCAATAGACATGTCAAAATTTATACTAGTAAAGCAACAAACACAACACCGCAAAACACAGATTGCGCAAAGGATGCGTCCAAAAAAAATTTTTTCCATATGATACCAAACCAATTACGCCCATTAGGTATGACAAAACACACATATACATATATAGACCATAAGAGCTCCATTCAGATTACATTACATTAACTCAGAACATTCTCTGAATTTTATCATTAATTTTGCAATAACAATCATAAAGCAGAGATTCTCTGATAGTATCGCTGTGTTGCTGATGCGTCGAAAAATGATACATTCTCTGATAGTATCGCTGTGTTGCTGAAATTTCGACAATGATTAACTCAAATTCATAGAAGAAAAAAAGACATCACAATCATCTAAAATAATACCACTGGTATAATTCTCTCTTGGAATCGAATCGGATTAAAAATCCACGTGCTCTCATCTGGCGTTTCATACACCTGAAGCAGAAAGAAAAACATTACCATACATGTTCGTCAAATATTACCATAGGAAAAAAAAAAAATATATATATATATATATAAAACCAACAAAGGACCTGAAATAGTTCCCAGACGAAGGATTTCGATTCGTTGACATCGATCCTTTCCGCAATGTCCAGCGTACATATTTCAACTCTTGCTCCTCCCAGAATGTAGCTTCTGCTTCCGTATAAGCTTCCGCAAATAATGTCATAATTTCTTCATTTCCATCTGGTGCAAAACACCGATATCCATCCTTCTGCTCATCAGTAATCAAAGGGGATAATTCATGATTTGCAGGAATACTCCGCATGGTTTTAAAACGACAGCATCGAAACTACAATCCTAACATTTCCTTGAACCAAAAAAAAATCGAAACAATCGATATTTGCACAAAACAGTGATTCCAAAAAAAAAAAACATCAGTGCCCAGTGGCGGAAAAGACCACCTCGCAGATGGAGTAGGACCCCACTAGGACAGAGACCCACATCGACACATCGGGACTGCCGCGATCAACCTTCAAGAGCATGGAAACCATGTCATCCACATAGGGATTCAGAATCGTGGCATTGATACAATCGATTAAAGAGATGCTGCAAAGAACTGCCAAAGTTTTGCGCGGCAAGGGAGTTGGCAGGCCATCTTGCACCATGGTCCAAACAGCACCTTCTGCAAAATGATATGCTGTGATGTTGAAGGTGGTCAAGTCCCAGGAAAGGCTGGCATCAACAGGCATTCCAACGCATTGGATTAGTGAGATTTTATGGGGCATGACTGAATATGTAAGGTTGACAGAAAGGGTAAACTGGAATCAACACAGAGATGCTCTTCACTTTGAGCCCAAAGCTCAGCAAATCACTCCCTGGAGACAGTGGTTTTCCTGGGCCCATTTTCTAGGCCAGCGCCAACTAGCAACTGATGTCCGTCTAGCCTCTATGCCATTTCTATCCTTGAACGCATGTTATCTCATCTAGGGATGTATCTATGTATCTTTGTGTGTCCCTGTCTCCCCATCCATGTATCTACCAATATCATGATCTATCACTGGTCATGTTGGCGACCATCTTCGTATCTTTATCTCTATCGTTAGGCATATGATCAACCACAATTCATCACTATAAACTATAAATCATCATCAATCAACGATCAACAACAATTCACCACTATAAATCATCATCAATCAACCATATTTAGGTGTTTCCCAAAATAGGGAACCCCCCAAAATGGTTGGTTTATTCTAAAAGTGATTCAAAAACAGTGATTTGGGGGTACCCCCATTCTAAGAACCCACCATTTGACTATACTCGGCACACAATGGAACCCACCTCCAAGGCAGCCCCCAAGCGCGCGGTGGAGTTCTGCCGGCTCAAGAGCCTGGTCCGCATCCACCGGTGGGGGTTGATGAGGCTTCAGTAGTGGTGACTCTGGTGACGAATCATTAAGTAATGGTTAGTGGTCACTGGAGTGGTGACTAGTGTTCCTACTTGCAAGCCATTTTTAACCGTAGCGGTTCAATTACGACTTCTTTTCCAAAGTGATATACACCTCTAGGTCAAGCTACATGTCAGCAGTAATCTCTTAGAAGCCTTAGCCTTAGCTGTCACATAGTTCAGTTTAGGGGTCGAACTTGTCCATGAAGTTCAGTCATCGGCTGGCTGAAGGAGCGTTAGGCAGTGAAAGGTTCTCATGCAAGGGGAACCGAATTATTCTCTGCCATGGAGAAATCTGTGAGGCGAGGAGATGGAAGTGCCTTTTTGTAGGGAATTGGTGCGGCATTGCCGCGTTTGAAATCGCACTTCTCATGAGGCCAACTGGGGGCTAATGAGCACTTGGAGCACCATGACCGAATGGGAAATTGATAGTACGAAGGGTTTTAGATTGATGGATAGACCGTGAGGGCGATAGGGTAGGCGAGTTCAAGAAGATATGCATTGGAACAGGGTATCGCGAGTTTGGAGGACTCTGTGATAGCATGGGGGGCCCTCTTGATTTGGCATATTTGTCAAAGGGCTGAGTGGAGCGAGTCAAATTTGGATGCCGGGGCACATAATCAATAATAGTAGTTTCTAGTGGTAGGCTGATTAATAATGGTGATTGTACTCGTGGTTGATGACCATCTGATACTGGTTAATGACGATCAATGATGGTTCATGATGACTGACATTGAACTGATAAACAAGTGAATTTGAATGGAACCCCGTGTTCACCGGTTGTCGATTTCTGTCCCATATCATGTTCATGCGTCTCAGGAATAATCGAGAGGAACCTTCACAAGAGCAGGGGCCCTAACGATACCATCCAATCATTTCAAGCTAGCCAACCAACAACCCCAAAACCACCAAAAAAAGGGGACCGGGTCAGTTCTGTTAGGCTTAGAGGTTTTGGGGTGCGCCGAAATCTTATTGGATAAGCTGCCCCTACTGAAGGGGTGCCTTTCTACCCGGCCTTTGCGCCACTCCAGCTGCAACACGCTCTTGCCAGTCCTGTGGAAGACACAAGTTTGGTCGCTGTCCACCATAACCCATCACCAATGATCCACCCCGGTCAATCACTACCTGTTGGTGAATAGACAGTACCAATCATTCCAACCACTAATTCAATACTTAGACATCAACACTGCACTATGAAATCTAGTGAGTGAATATTCACTAGAATCATCAACCGAAACAACATGAAACAACATTGATCAACCGAATCAACATAGATCAAGTAATCACATATGTGCATGGATGTTGATCGAAATTCCTTGATCCTGGAATTGTCATCTTCGCCATTTACATATTATGTATAATCATAAATATCTACACAGAATCCTATTATGTAAAAGAAAACATTTAATCAAATAGATCACAGTAGATACTTTATTATAGATTAATTATAGATGATACTCCAAAAAGTAATCATAATAATCTGAAGAGAATCATTTATAGGATCAACCTGACTCGCACCACTTCCCAACACGGTCACGGATTCATCCAGCGTATCGCCTTGGCCCGAGCCGCCACAGCTGAGGGATCACCGTCCATGTTTTCCTGCGCGCCACCCCATCCCATGCCATGATTCGGTGAGTGGTCGATGCTTGTTGATGGTGCTTGGTGGTTGTTGATGCTTAGTGGTTGATGGTTTGTGATTGATGATGAAACGGTTGATGATGGTCGTTGATGCTTGTTGATGGTCGCGGATGGTTGTTGATGGTCGTTGATGGTTGTTGATGCTTGCTGATGGTTCATCATGGTTCATCATGGTTCATCATGGCTAGTAGCAGTTGATGAGGGATAAAGTCTTGGACTTTTCATTGCTACTGATTTGTTCATCGTTCTCACTCTGTAGGCGCGGTGCAGGGCAATTTTGAGTTTGCACTACTGGCTAAACTTGTAAAAAGATGAGGGTCAAAAGTGGTTATTGATGATTAGTGATGGTGAGTGTTGGTTCTGACGGTGAGTACCCCTAAATACTGGGACGGAAAGAGAAAATGAGAACTGGTCAGAAAGCGATCTGGGAAGACCCATGCTCTTTTTTAGTCAAGGGGAAGTTCCATGCGGCTGATTCCAAATTCATTCAAAGGTTAGTCAAACAGCCATTTGCTACTAGAATATCCAAAACATGTTTACCAGGGAAAATCAAAAATGTTCAGAACCACCAACCACTCTTTTTTTTTGCGGACTCTTTTCAAGTGCACCTAGGAGGATGACGGCCTAGGCCCTACATTCAAAACCACCAACCAGTGTTGGGTACAGTAATTGTCCTTCTCATCTTTGCTGCCTCAGTCACTTCTTTCTCAGCACCCCGCCCGGCGCAGCGCTCTCCTGGTCCACAGTCAAGGTGACACTAAGCAGATCAGCACCAGGCGTGGAAGAATCAGCATGGACCTAGGAATTCACACCAGGCAACAGGCGCAGGGACCCCGTATAGTTTCAAGCGAATTTCAGTTGGGTGTTTCGTTGGCCCCAAATTCGCCCACTTCTGCACCACTAGCAGTTTACTCGACACAGCCTGAAAATGGGAAAGTGTTTGTTTTTCTCCTAACCATTATATAATTGCAAATCATCAGCCACTGTGAATCATTACCTAATCAATCATTTGTATTCTTAGTCACCTTAAATTATAAAGAATTTAAATCACATAATCATGTACTTGTATCCATTTATTTGCATTTGTACACTTAATCAACCATTCTAATCACTTAATCAACCATTATTTGTACACTTAATCATCCATATATATATACATACATATATATATATATAGATAGTTAGATAGATAGATAATCAACCATTTAAGTTATCTATCTACCTTTCTTCCCCTCAATTCCTCCCCTGCCTTGGATCCCTGACCGCCAAATTGCTGCCGATGACCAGGGCTTTGACCTCGGCGTCGGGGCCGACGTTGTGGCGCTGCACCACGTGACCCCCGAGTGAGGTGCCCGCTGTGAAGGTCTCCTCGGATCCACGCAGAGGATGCAGATATGCAAACCTCAGTGCTGGGTGGTGCCGAGACCGGTGCGGTGATCACGGCACGGGTGGCGCTTGGATCAGCTTGCCAAGCTTTTGGTGGCAGTGGATCTTTGGGAGGTGTGACGGTTATTCACCAACTCTCATGCTT
Source organism: Symbiodinium kawagutii (assembly GCA_009767595.1). NCBI lineage: Eukaryota > Dinophyceae > Suessiales > Symbiodiniaceae > Symbiodinium > Symbiodinium kawagutii. The sequence continues at coordinate 245,522 of VSDK01022592.1, forward strand.
GGCAAAGGGGCGATTCTCATTATTTGGAAGCCAAAATTCTGCCCTTTTTTTGGAACTTTCATCTCTACCTGATTTGCACACACCATCTGGTGGACAACCTGCAAGCAACCTTCTCCCCTGCTTTGCAGGGTGAAGCCCAAAACTCAGAGCAAAAAAAAACTCTGCGTTGCACAGGAAGGCAAAGCGTCGAAGGGGAAGCTCTGAAAACACCTTGGGCTCCATCAAGACACTTCAAACACCAAAGTGTGACCCTCAAACATCGAGCCTTAACCGTTTCCAGCTTCTCTCGCTTCGACTTGGTCGGAGCCACAGCAAGGACAACTTCGGCGCTACTGCCAAACTGTCTTGGGACAGCGACAGTCAGGGCACTCCTGTACAGCCTTGATCTCAACTGCTTCTATTGGATATGGATCCTTAGATGGGATTTGATGTGAACTCTATTTCTTTGCTTATTTCAGTTCCCAACAGTTGCACAGAGTTTTGAAGTCACGAGGAATAGATGTACTCATGGGAGGTTCCACCCCTTGCCCCGTGACAAGCCAAATCGGCCAAGACGTTGGGAGCCAATCGTTCCAGAACCCGTTGTGCAGCGCTGCGAACTCTTTGACTTGGGTCCAACTTGCAGCGCAACACCTCGCAGCAGTGCCAGCCACATGCAGCTGCCATTCCGGTCCAGGAAACGCCCGTCTGCATGTGAAAGTATGAGGACCACCAGCCAAGTAGCCCCCCCATTTGAGTGAACCAAATTGCACCCATAAGTTGAAAATAGCCGGTAGAGCTCCGGGGCACCATAGTACTTGAGTGTTCAAATTTGAAATCAATGTGTTGATACAGTTGTGATACTGTCACAGTCTACGTGACTGTTTGACATGAAGCGCACAACTTGGCACAACTTGCCTTGGGATTTGAAATGAAAGTCCGTGGAAGAATGGGAATTCGGAATGTCACAAACTAGAGAACCAAGGGGGTGATTAATCCCGTCCACATTGCACATATTCACAATTTGCATCGCACAAAACGATACATGATGACACCGAACGACACCAAAACATTCTTTCGTTGTCGAAATCTTTCCCGAAGATCTATGTCAGCTGTGTCTTACCGTTTGTATATGTGGATATATATACTTATATATTTATATGTTTACATATCTTTGTATATGTGGATATCTATATATATATATACACTCTCTCTCTCTCTAAATGAATCATTTTTTAAATCGTGGAATAGCAAATTGTAACTCCCAAGTCCCAAATCTGCCGAAGCACTTCATGAGACAAGCGCTTGAGCTGCTCGGGTCTCAGCTTTCGAAGTGTTTGAAGTGCTGCTTCTCGCACTGGCCACTTGTCATCCCGCAGGGCTGCAACAATGGGAGGGACCTGAGATAAGGTGGCGATCATTTGAGGGAATCTGCGCCAAACAACCTACCAAACTAACAAGCAAAAGGAACAAACAAAGAAACAAAGCCACATGGTGACATCTGTTTATGTGATTTGCCAATAGTACACCCAATTGCTGCAGAAAACACCCAACTGCGGATTGTGTTGATCCTGCCTGAAGGTCCAAATCACTCGCATCTAGGTGAAATAGAGCGACCAAAGCAGCCACGCGAACCTCCAGCTTCTCATCTGTCAGCGTTGCGGCCACAAGGCTTGCATGCCGCACCCAATAGATGGGCACCAAACGGCGCAGGGCCAGGAGAACACTCTCTCGAAGCCCGGGATCATCCCTTCTGTCTTTCAAAAGCTCGACAAGCACATCTCCCTGCAGGGCTTTCGGGGTAAAGGCCAAGGCATCTCTCACTCTCCAGTGTTCCTTGGGCTCAGCACGGCACCATGGACTGCAGTCATCCTTGGGCACTGAACACCGTCGCGCAGATGTGCTGCGCGAAGGACTGTAGCTGGTGCCAGAAACGTCGGAAACCATCCACGGCGGAGTCAGGGAGGCTTCCACCTCCACTCGAGGCATTCGGAGGCATTTCCAGGCACCTCAAATTCAGTCAAACTCTCAATTCTGGGAAATCTTATCTCACTTGGGAGTCTGTGGAAAGTCCCGAAACTGAAAACTGCCGTTCGGGTTGACCGGGTTTCGTTCCATGAAAAGTTCTGTCAACCCAAAATGCAACGCATCTTCTTGCTTCACTGACTTCCTGCATCCATTTCAGCTTGCCAATGTTTCATGCCAGTTGCCGCGCCTTGGTTAACTATGATTAACTAAAGTTCTATCAAGATCAGCTGGGAGGAACAGCTTCAAGACAATGAAGTCATCCCTCAAAAGCATTGTTGTACGTGCACAGCTGAGAATTGCTTCAGCCGCTAAGCTCAATGTCTAACAAGGGATATAACTATTTCAGGTTGCTACATTGTCATATTGCAAACCTCATGTCAATCAGATTGTGGGTCAGCATCCTTTCCCTTCTGCCTGAAAAAATAGAATAGGTAAGCTGTCAGGATGCTTATTTGCCAGTATTTTTCAATGAGTGACTACCACCAGTGGTTGGGCACCAGGGAACCTACTACCTGTCGGTCTTGGCGGCTTACCATTGTTGACCATATGTGCTGTAGTTTTGGTTTCATATAGAGTTTTATCACGAATAATCAGTAAAACCTGTCAAAACCAACATGAAATCAGACACCAACCTCAGAAGGCAGACTTTGGAGCGTGAAAGTCTGAGAGGCGATGGGTGAGCAAAAAAGATGGCAAGTCAATAAGCACACGGGTACTTGAAGTGAAGAGGTGTTTCGCAGCGGACTTCGCTAGGGTTGGCTTCACAATTCGCTCAGATGCGTGGAGTGAAGCACGGGAAGGGAATCGACTGGATGCCGCAGAATCTGAGTCTGCCGTTTTTGACCGAGGGACTGCAAAAGAGAGTGTGCAAAACAGAGTCTAATGGGTACTTAAAAGGAGTAGACTCAGTGGACGGGTGAGCATAATATTCAACGTGGAACAGGCACTGCGCATAACCACTCTAAAAATCCTAGGACCCACTTTGTCTATCAGTCTATATATCCATTTACCTATCTATCTATCGATCGATCAATCCATTTATCCATCGATCAATTTATCCATCTATCTATCCATCTATCCGTCTATGCGTCTAACCATGTATCCATCTATCCATCTATCCATCGATCCATCTATCCGTCTATCCGTCTATCCGTCTATTTGTCTATCTCTCTGTTTGTCTGTTTATCTATCTATCTATCTACCTACCTATCTACCTACCTACCAAGCTAGCTATCTATCTACCTACCTACCAACCTAGCTATCGATCTATCTATCTATCTATCTATCTATCTATCTATCTATCTATCTATCGTATCTATCGTATCTATCGTATCTATCTATCTATCGTATCTATCTATCTATCTATCTATCTATCTATCTATCTATCTATCTATCTATCTATCGTATCTATCGTATCTATCGTATCCATCTATCTATCTATCTATCTATCTATCTATCTATCTATCTATCTATCGTATCTATCTATCTATCTATCTATCTATCTATCTATCCATCGTATCTATCTATTTATCTATCTATCTATATATCTATTCACTCGTCGCAGAACTCGTTTTCCTCCAGCTGTGTATGGTGTCGTCACAGGCTCTTCCTGGACATAGGATTGACTTCCCTCAAGGTCGTCATTTCCATCTGGACTTCTTCGAAGGCCAGTTTGTCAGGTAGAGCTGCAAGTACTCACCCAGAGATGGGTGGGGGGGTCATTGGGCAGAACCTTGAGAGTAAAACATCGAAGTTCCCAGTTCACAGATGTTCACATCAATTCACTCGTCGCAGAACTCGTTTTCCTCCAGCTGTGTATGGTGTCGTCACAGGCTCTTCCTGGACATAGGATTGACTTCCCTCAAGGTCGTCATTTCCATCTGGACTTCTTCGAAGGCCAGTTTGTCAGGTAGAGCTGCAAGTACTCACCCGCCTTTACCAAGCGCAGCGTCCAGAAATGTTCACTCACAAAAACTTCCCATCCATTCCTCAAGGCTTCTGTCTCTGGGAGGGTAAAAGAAACCAAGCATCCTCGGGGATGTTTGCCCTGTCAAACTCTTTGACGCGGTCCAAGATCTGTCTGAAGCTATAGGCCACCTGAAGAACTTGCTGCTTGGAAGCTTCAGGAATCAGACGAAGATACTGAACCGCCATAGTCTCCTGGACGTAAACGTCCATCATCCGCATGGAGGCCCATCTGCCTCTCCGCCTGCACAATTCAGCGTTCTCGCTGACCTGCATTATCCACGTGGCCCCACCGGTCCTAAGGCTGCCCGGATCCAAACTTCTGAGCCCCGCTTGCTCCTGTGTAGGAAGTCGCAGAGCAGTTAGCAACGCGCGAAACCTCATTCGGAAGGTCTGGCCACTGAATGGCCAGAGTCTGCACTGATCATCCAGACGTCGGAAAGCCAGCTCCGCCACTTCCAAAAGGTCTGATGCATCCAAGCGAGCTGCTTGATGCCGTGCTGTTGTAAACCTGCTCTTCGGCTCCCGTATACTCAGGATTGCAAAACTTGAAGTCTGTTCGAGGTCGCTTGGCAGCAAAAGGTCTGCTCTTAGCGCTGAAAGGATTTCACCCGGCCGTAAAAGAGCACCAAATCCCAACGCCAGACTACCAGCCATCGCACGCCAGCCCCAAAGCAATGAAGCGGCAATCAAAGCTAGTAGCACCTGAAAAGGCATCGCGATATGATGTCTGCTTGGCTCAGCTTTAGACCAGGCATATCCCAGATCCCAGGCACCTTGAACAAGGCGGCGAACCACCGGTTGACGATCTGTCAAGGCGTTGATTGTCTCTGCGAATTGATTGTAGGTTTTCCCCTGGCAATACAAGGCTCTACCGAACTGAACCAGGACCGCGTTGATCTGACTGATCTGTTCGTGGTAGTGTGCCAGCATCCAGTCTATGTCATAGCCCTCTTCATTCGCCCAGTTATGGAAGGAGCTCCAATACCTGGCCCTCAACGTCGTAGTGGCCTGAGTCACCGGCCTTCCCAGTGGCAGTTGAGGTCTCTCACTTCTCTCCGCAGCTCTGCGATACTCACCGGGCGTCTGCGCATGGATCGGCATGGCATGCGCCCCAACCGCAACAACCGCCCCAAGGAGGCAAGCAGACTGCACACCCAGACAGACCAGCAGAACCAGGACACCCGCAGAAGGAAGGGGTAGCAGAGGAGTCTCTGTGGAAAAAGTCCAGCGACAGAGACGGGGTGCGAAAATTCCAATGCACCAGGACAGCAGCAAAAGGAAAGGGTTGGTTGGTCCTTCCCCGGGGAATCCCGAAGATGCATCGAAATCCATGTCGTACTTAGCTATGTACTTGCTTCTATGCCAAGGTACTTGCCTATATATACTCCTATCTCTGAGGTGCAAGACCTCAGGGCCAACCATTCCTATGACTATTCGGATCCAGTTAGAAGCCCATCGTTTGGTTTTGGGAAGGCTCGCCAGCTCATATATATCTTCACTGTCCCACTCATTTAGGTTCCAACCCTTGATGGGACACCGGACAGTTCTACCCCTGGTTGGGTCATCCGAGGCATTCAGTCGGGCGGGGCAGAACGGAATGGAGATATAAAAACCTGCGGCAACACACAAAGCGGTTACCCGCTTCAGCACGCTACCTAAACATCTGGAGGAGGTCCTACCCTTGGCTGTGGCACATCTGACTACGTTGCTATCTACCATTATGGCAAACCTCAGTGGCTTGGCTTCACGGGCAAGAAGGCTGCACAGGCGAAGGATTGCCGCTTCCTCCAGGATGTTTATGTGTGAAGGTTTTTTGAAAACCCAATCCGAAAGCACCTCCCATTCGGCTGTCTGCATGACCTCATTCGTGAGCTGGTTTTCAAGGCCTTCCACTTTGACCTCTTCCCTCAAAACCTGGTTTCGCCTTCCAGTCATTGCTTCAGCAATTACCCTTGCCATTGTCCTGGCTAGCTCATCGACGCAAACGGCCGAGCCTTTGGTGTATGCGCCTTGCACCTGCACATGGCGCTTGGTGCACTGGCACCGCAGGGCGAGAGCGGACATGTCTAGGTTAATGCCTAGCAATCTGAAGCTTTTCAGGTGTGGGGATCCGAAACGGCATGAATCACATCGGATTTCGGCAGTTTCTTTGAGTGACTTCAAGGCTTGCCATGGAGGCAGGTGTTTCATGTATGATGAGAAAGGTGTCTCAATGAATCCTACGGCCTCATTCACTACCCCTACTTTTGCCAGCTGGAAACTCCTATGAGCAAGGTTGTTACCTACGGAAGTCTGTGGGTCCGAGGGCTCGTACCCATAGGGCTTGGTTTTGTCTCTCAACCTAGGACGCCTCATGATGGAGAACGTGGTGCATGGTGGTCCTAGTGCAAATGCCTTCAACCGTTTTTCGGCAATCAACCAAGTGAGCCAGGAGATAACGTGGAGGTACTCGAGATTGTACTCCTTTGATAGTGATAGGTCCAGAGGGGGTCCAGGCTTAACCCCATACTCCGCTATGAAGTGTGAGATTTTCGAAGCTCCTGCGAAAAGCTCCAGAAACTCAAAGGAATAGCACCATGGTCGTTCTGGGCTGTTGCACTCGGCTTCGATTTGCTCTGCCTCTACTGGTTCTCCTATCCTCTCCAAGGCAACCTCGGACTGCGTCAGAAGCCTAGAGTAGCCTCCTTTGCTCCTGGCGGCTTTCCACAAGATTTCACTTATCCTGGCATCAAGAGGAGCTGAAAGCACTGCGCCTCTTGAAAGGGAAGCATCGGCGCAAAACACCCTTTCTGCATATGGCACTGCAAGGTCGGTCATGGCAAGAGGCATCAGCACGGCAAGCATGGTCAACTCATTTGCTACTGCCCTGCTCAGTGGTATCAACTTAGGGTCATCCCTGTCGAAGGTTGCTAAGTCAACCACATGAAACACCCTGTTCAACAAAGACATCATCGGCCTACGATACCCCAAAATGGAAACCCAGCCTCCAACTAGGCATAGGTGGAGTGCGTCACTGGTGTGGCTCAGCTGGCAAGTTTGCAAAGTGAGGTAGGCTAGTGCTAGGCGCTTCTCTGGGGGCGCAGCAAGGCTAACAATGCCACGCGAAGTTGCTCTGCTACTAGAGTTCAGATAGGCACCTATAGCGCGCCCTTCAGTCTCGGCTATGATGTCCTTATGTGGTGATCCTAGGAGGTCATGGGTGCGGTAAACCTCTTTTGCCGCAGTGTAATCTATGTATGACTGACTACTGGAGGCAGGACTACCTTTATCTTCCACAGATATGGAAAAGAAGTCATCGATGACCAATCCCTGGGCGTGCGAAGATGTATGATGAGGTCTGCCTGCAAGGAGCTGAGATTTCGACGTCAACAGCCCAACTGACTGCAGGAGGCTTGTATGGGCCTCCGTAGCAATTTCTACTCCGGAGTGGTCCCCTTGAAGCACCGAAGCAAAAGCCACCCAGAGGTGGCCCGGTGGAAGCTCTAAGCGCTGGCCTTCCGCACTTTTCTCAAGCCTATCACCTTGCTTTATCCTATGGTACTTTTTTGCGTTCCTTAGCATGTAGTGTGTGTAGGCTTTGGTGTCCTTAAGAAGCTCAAGGGGTACACTAGGGGCTATGGTGTCGCTTACGGCTCGGGACTCAGTAACCCATAGTTGGTGATAGAAATCTTTCCTATCTGCGATGGATATCCTAAGCTCTGAGGTATTCGGATTGCAGTACAGCTGGCACAGCTCCGCTCCGCTGGGCAAGTCGTGAGAGGGGCCTCCACCGATGCGGCATTCAAAGCTGTTGCGACCTCTCCTGTCTCCTATCTGCCTATCGGTGGTGGCATCCTTCATGGCACCGAAGATTCTTACTGGGGCATTTGGGTCTATCGATTGCGCATGTACATGTAACAGGCCTAAATCGTCCCACTTCTTGGCAAGCTTGGAGACGGCTTCCGGGCTATCCCTAACCTTTGGGCACTCCCCTGGCAGTCCATGGTGAAGCAAAACATCTGGTTCACGATACGCCGTGACAAGGTTGTCGGAGAGATAGTCCGTGGCGTCCCACATTCCTTTTCCAAAAAGTTTTATGCGATCTGGGTCCAAGTCACGGTACGGCTTGAGCTCATCCCAGTCTGTTGTCTTTTCAACTGGGACACCTGGGAACTTTTTGTCATAGGGGTTGGCAGCTGCTCCTAGCTCAGTCAACTTTGCGCTGAGCTCTCCCAACCTGGCAACTAATTCCGGAAAACGTCGGCCTGCTTTTGGTAGTTCTGTGACTTCGCAGGCTCCCTCCGACCCGAACAGAACCCTGATCCGGCTATACAAAGCCTGGTGGTGGCTACTGGGGTTCCTCCTCAAAAGCTCCAGGTCACCATACTTATCACCAGCATACCAGAAATTCAAGGCCATGACCATGATATGGATTGCTTGTGAAGTGTGGCGGCTGTGAGCCGACTCTGGGCTCTTTAAGGGCATCCTTCCGAAGACCTGCAGAAAGGGCAGCGGAATGGGAAAGAAAGTCGGTGTCGGTCTACCCTGTGTGCGAGGCAACCGAGACAGCTGGATGGACTTAGCCACATACGATGCAAATGGGGTCCTAGTTTTTAACACCATTGAAGTCAACACTGCCTTCCACTTCGGAAACGTAAGGCTGATTTTCTCGGGTGCCCCTGGTGAATTCGGAAAATCACTGGAGATGTTATTGGGCCTATGTTGCCACAACCTATCACCCCCAGAATTCTGTATATTTACACCTCCACGGGGAGGGGCTGGAGGGTTCAGGCCTGACACCTGGACACTGTGCAACTTATCCTTTTCAGACATCGGGGCCTCAGAGATATCCTTTTGACTCCAAGGCCCAGGCATGGTGCGGGGCGACACTGCTGGCGAATGCATTTCAACTAAGTCGGATGCACTTCTTTGCAGTGGCCCCTCATGGATAATAGCACTTGGCCAAAGTGGCCGTTGTCATTCTCTTTGGCCCCCCTTTCTTTGGCGCTGCCTTTGCTGGTTCTTGCTCCTCTCGAGCGCTGTAAAAATTTAGGCGAGGGGCGGATGCAAGATTCTGGACCCAGGCCGTGATCTGGTCAACTATCTCTGTTACCTTCACGATGGCAGTGGGGTTGAGCTTCGAGAACGTGTCATGTGGCATGGAGGGATCGGTGACTGGATCATAATCTCTCAACATGGGTAGGATGGAATCGCTAACATCCACAATGACAAAAGTCTCAACTTGCCCCACAAAAGCTTCAAGCCCTTCATCGTCTTCCTCGATCAAGTTGGCCTCAAACTCACGACTCGGTCCCAGCAACGACTGCTCCTCAGCAGCAAGCGCACCATCCGTCAGGGCACCATCAAGGAAGTAGTCCTGGGGTACTGCCAACATCAAACCTCCTGACCTTGGTAGCACTGGTATGGCCATGCATGATTCTGGCGAGTTCGGCGACAGGAGTTCCCCTGGCGGCGTGAGCACCAAGAGATGTTCATCTTCTCCACGTCCTGCAAACCTCATGTGATGTTTCCTCATCCTCTTAGCGGAGGGGTGGGGCGATTTGCCCCGGCGCAAAAGATATCTGCTTCTGTCAGTGAATCGAATGCCTCGAGAACTAGAAGCTGGTCCTCTGCCCTCCCTACGATCGAATGCACTGCTTCAAGGGATGTGGTCCTGAATGGATCTGCCCAAGTACTACGTAGCACAACCCAGTGGCGATTCTTGCCTGCTGGTCTTTCCCTTTGATCGTAGCTATACCCTTCCTCAATGGCTTCACAAGCACGACGACCTGCACGAAAAGCTGACTCTACCCTAGCCTCTACACCTGGTGGCTTGGCTGACAGCCTGGCACGACCGAGCGAAAGGAGCTCAGAAGGGACCGGGTCTGGGTCCTCTAAGCATGCTCGAATGCTCTCGTCACCTGAGTCTTCACTGGCCCAATCAATGACCTCGTCCGAAGTCACAGTCCTGGCAGCAGGCTCGGGGGTGAGTGCAGGGGCCCTAAGGAGCTCAACAAGCTGGCGACCTACGGTGGCAAGCCTATCGATGGCAGCAATTAGGGCACCTATCAGCCTATCACTCATGCAGGTAGCCCTCTAGTCGAGAGCGGCGTGGATGTGACCTGGTAGTAGGACCAGGGGCAGGAGCAGGGGATGGAGTGACCGGGCCAAGGAGGTAGTTCTTGAAGACCAAGACCAAGTACAGAGCACAGACAAACCCCACCAGGAGCCCAGACAGAAATCCAAGGGCAACTGGCAAGAGCAGGCTGGAACTGCAATGAGCTGGACACGAGAAAGACCAGCTAAGGTCCTTCAAGAACCCGGCACCCCACAGCACCCTATCAACCCACATCCAGAACCTTGAGAGTAAAACATCGAAGTTCCCAGTTCACAGATGTTCACATCTATCTATCTATCTATCTGATCTTATCTTATCTTATCTTGTCTTATCTTATCTATCTATCGTATCTATCCATCCATCCATCCATCTATCTATCTGTTGCATCTATCTATCGTATCTATCTATTGTATCTATCTATCTATCTATCTATCTACCTATCGTATCTATCGTATCTATCGTATCTATCCTATCTATCGTATCTATCGTATCTATCGTATCTATCGTATCTATCGTATCTATCTATCTATCTATCTATCTATCGATCTATCTATCTATCTATCTATCTATCTATCTATCCATCTTCAAGCCACCAGGAAATCTATCCAGCCTATCTTTCAATATCTGCTTATCTATCAACCAGTCTGTCGAGTCTAACTGTTGACCTGCTCTTTGAAGCAGCCCTATATGCTTTTGCCACCCCGAACCCAAAGTACATGTTCCCACCTTCATGGCAAGCGGACCCAGCTAAGAAAAACTAGAAAAGAAAACCGCATAGAACCAACAACCTCTGCAATTACTTCTTAACCACCACGAACCGAAAGTGCCTTTTCCTAGTCTAACACCAAGCCGATTCCAGAAGGCACGTCTACCCTATTGCCGTACCACAGGGCACTCTGCCACCCAGAGCCTAACAAAATTCGCCAACCCCACCAACAGCGAGAGACTCAAGGCCGCACTGTGACAATCTGGAAAAACATTCAACTGCGTAGGCTCCCTCAACATCAACCACCTCCCCAGACACCCTCTTTCTGCATTCCCATGAAAACACCTTCAGCCTAGCCTCCCAGTTGACTTTCGTAACAGGTTTAGTAGCTGCATTGATCACCAGTGGGACCTTCTGATCTGGTCTCCAGTAACCCAGCCAACCAACCTAGCAGACTTGGATCAAAAGCCCTTTTACGGGTTGATTCTATGCGTTTATGCCCCTCACTTGTTTGACATTCACTGGTCATGGACCACGTGGACGAAGACAACAAACAACAGCAGCAGCAGCAGCAGCAGCAGCAGCAGCAGC
>VSDK01022592.1:256964-272270 GCA_009767595.1 Symbiodinium kawagutii
GGCGTCAGTTTCGGCCGCCGGGGCTGCCATTGTTCAGCGGTTGGTTTGGCTTGCCTTGCTCATGTTGCTGCGTGTAGCCCAACGGCAGCTCCCGGCGAAACTCATCAACAAGTTCCCGCACCTGCCAACATTCAAGGGTGAGCATAACCATGGTTTACGTTGGCAAGCGTTGTCGTAGCACAATCGATTAAACATAAATATACATAATCCGCTTTGAATAAAGATGATATTCGCCCGGAGCCCCCAGAATGTGATCAGTCAGGGTACTTTCAAGAATGAGTGGCGCCTTGGCAACAATTCCCTGCCAGTCAGTCTGCTTTGTAAGTACGTACCATCCGTCATTTCGCACCCAACTACCTAACCCTATTCCATGCGAAGGACACCCGAATCCACCAACATTGTTGACTTGCACTATGATTCGCTATGGTATAGCACTTGGATACACGAGAAGTATGACTGCACTGTACATGCAAATATGCAAAGTTCTGTCTGAAGATGTCTTGTCAAAAGATCTGTCAGCAGCACCTGCTCCCATCTCACCATCCCACTACAAATCCCGGTCTCAGAACCCTTCCAAATTGCTGTCCTCAGGGTCCGAATCATCTGCCAGCGCCAGGATTTGATCTGTGAAGGGAGACAAGTCGCTGTGACTTTCACGCAGTGCTTTCATGGCCGCCAAGCGAACGGCCGCAGAACTGCTGCGTAAAGCCATGACATTGACCGCTGCGTCATCTTCGGCATTAAGTAGGTCAAGAGGTGCCATGGCACTGCGCAAAAAAGATATGAAGATCTGAACAGAACCTCCTGTAGATCTGTGGTATGAGTATGGTACTAGATACTTCGTTTAGTGGTTGAGTTGTCTTTGATGTGATGTCATTGACGACGCGGCTAGTCGTAAAGGAAGAATTCGAGGACTCAAAAATCCGGGCACCGAGCCTGTGCTAAGTCTTTGCAGAGGAGCCATGACGGCACCGTAGCTGGGGTCAATGAGATGCTTTGTGAAGCTTTGCAACGCTATTGCCCAGGGGATTGTCTGTTTTGCACATCAGCGAGTCTGCAGGTGACCAACAGTAACATCCACTGGTGTCAACAACAGCAATCCTCCTTGGTGGAAATGAATAGCATGTATCATCATGTATCATCATGTATCATCATGTATCATCATGTCGGAATCCAAGGACAAGCAACGCATAGCTGTCACTGGCAGAGTTCCACCCAGCGGGTACAACTTGCATCGACACAGCACCTTGGCACCAGCTGGGCTGCTAGGCTTCGCATTGACACCGCACAACGATGCCAACAAAGGGACTGGATCCGGTGGAGCCAAGGCCATGACCATCTGGGCCAGCACTCAAAGCCTAGGCGAGGCAACGGGGCAACCGCAACCAGACAGCGCAGCTCGCCGAGCTCTCGAGACGCGGACCGGTGCCGTTGATGCGCTGCTCACGGACACGAAGCCGTGCCTAAGATGCGGATCAAATCAGATTCAAAGCATTCAAATCATAATCAAATCATTCGAATCTCCAGGATGACTCTCCAGGATGATTGAAATCATTCAAATCATTCGGATCACAAGCTTTGCAGTGTATCACCATGATTTTGGCTCAGCTCCAGGCTCCAACATCGTACTGTGCACTGCCAAAGCAGCTCGGTCGAGCTCGTGCCGCACTGGCCTGGGAGCGCAACAGGTGCACCTGTCAAACAGTTCCGAATCTCAAGGGAGATCTGGATACATCTTACCAACAGGCATGCAGCATGCACCGCCAGATGGTGCATCTTACCAACAACCACCTGTTTGTACATTGGGAACTGTTCAAAATGAAAAGCATCATGTTTTTTGGTCAAGGTTCCGGATAGATTGCGAGGGATATTGCAGTCCATGGACAGTTTGGCAATTTAAGTGAACGCTACTTTGGGAATCAGATGCTGAAGGATGCAGTGGCTCAAGCTGGCTATACTTGACTACAACACCCTTCAAACAAATGGTTTCCGATGTGGAACACATTTTGAATAGTCCTTCTTTCACAAAAAAGAGGTTGTACAACAATCTCTGCGTTTCTTCGCAACAGCTGAGCAACAGCACACAGTGGCCAGTAGGGCCGGCAACATGACCTGATGAGCAAGGCTTGGGATGCTGAAGCCTTATGCCAACAGCATCGCTGCTTGTGCTGACATGTGAGCAGAGCCAGTGATCATGTCCGAGTCCCTTGGTTTCTTGTCTTTCACCTTCATCATACTATAGCAGATCTGCAGGGTGGGATCTGTGTCACATCTGAAGAGATGCCGATAACTTTGAATATCCTGCACTGGTGGCATGGCCTGACCTTGCCCTGTATCTGTATTACAGTATGCAATACAAGAAAAAACTATACAGGCAGAACAGTCTCCACTGGCACTATGTACATTGATTGGAATGTGTACTTCTATCATGTGCATCGTGTATATTGGATAGAATATGGCATGATATAAACAATCCATATCAGCATTAGAGAGACCCATTGGAGAATACAGCTTCAGACTTCATCCAAGCCGCCCCAAAAACGATGCCTCGCGTGCAGGCTGTATAAAGCAGGCACCCTAAGCAGCAAATCTATCTACTGTTGATCTAAACTACCAGCTGAGCACAAATACCGCGAAAAGCATCTTGTTTGATCCAGCCTCCAGGTGATCAGTTGATCAGTGACCTGGAATGCCTGGAACTAGTGGATTCCTCCAAGTCGTTTGCGTCCACAAATGACCAATGCTTATGAGGCCGTGATTTGGGGACAATTGCTTTCGAACACCCCACCTTGTCTGGTATGCAGCTTCATTGAGCTATCTGCGGAGTAAGCCAGCTGACTGTGTTTGCTCAGGGAATTCTGATGTGCTTCCACCACTGTTTGAACTCTGTCACCTGTTGAACTAAAGAACAAACTCTAGGCGAAAGCCAGACAAACCTGCTAGAATCTGCCAAGCTCTCTGGAGCCTCGCACACCCAGGCCTCTCTGCACTCCTAAGTACACCTTTCCATCATGTCTGTTGGTTTCGTATCTTAGTACTTTTACTGATAAAAATCAACGTTTCAAGGGTGGTTCAGGTGCAAACGAAACAAATCCACCTGTCGACAACATTTTTTCAGGGCTACCTGACAACATGAGATGCGCTGCTCTTGACTTCACACAGGGCCTTTGGCTGCAAGAGGCTTTCCACATTTTGGAAGGTGCTGAAAGTTCTGTCCCGGAAATCCACAGCAGCTGAGGGAATGTGCCATCTCTGAGGAGAGGCAGCCAGAAAATTGCAACAAAATACGCAATAAGAATTGCATCGGGAAATTCGGAGAGGCATCCAGATGCATCTGGAAATTGGAAGTCTGTGTCCAGCCACGGTGGTCGGTTGCTCACAATTTCTTGTCTTTTGAGCTCTTGCATTTGATGCGTCCCTACAAATGCAACCAGAAATCTCATCCGACAACCATGCTTCAAGACGAATCAAGTTGAGCTGTACAATTCTAGCAATGCCAATAAGCGTTGCTTTCCACTTCAGCAGGCCTTGACCTGGCCGAAGGCACATGAGCAACAACAACAACAACAACAACAACAACAACAACAACAACAACAACAACAACACAGCAACAACAACAACAACAACGACAACAACAACAACAACGACGACAACAACGACGACAACAACGACGACAAGGACAACAACGACAACAACGACAACAACGACAACAACGACAACAACCACAACAACGACAACAACGACAACGACAACAACGACAAGAACAAGAAGAAGAACAAGAACAACAACAAGAACCAGAACAAGAACAAGAACAAGAACAAGAACAACAACAACAACAACAACAACAACAATAACAACAACAACAACAACAACAACAACAACAACAACAACAACAACAACAAGAACAAGAACAAGAACAACAACAACAACTACTACTACTACTACTACTACTTCTACTACTACTACTACTACTACTACAACTACAACTACAACTACAACAACAACAACAACAACAACAACAACAACAACAACAACAACAACAACAAGAACAACAACAACAACAACAACAACAAGAACAACAACAACAACAACAACAACAACAACAACAACAAGAACAAGAACAAGAACAAGAAGCATAGCCAGCAGCACAAAGATAAGAACAATTCAGCCACAAGAAGATAGATAGAAAATTGTTCTCACCGATTGATGTTGGACTACAGTCTCTACAGTGTCTACAGGAACGGTGTGTTCATTTTTCACATTGCCAAACCTTGGCATCAGCGATACTTCCGATTTCTTTTTCATTGCGCCCTGCTATCGTTTTCGGACCCGATTGGCTTTTGCACATCTTGCATCTGTGGCGCAGTCTGTTGTGTTCGCAAATCTCTCGGCCACCACACTGTCGACATGATGCACGCCTGCGATGATGCTGACAAAAATCCAAGTGGTACATATCATCCGCTTTAGTGGGCGTACCATCTAGCGCATGCCATCCACACCTGTGTCCAAGCTTCGCGCTGCATGGCCGGTGACCATTCAGGGGAACCAACACGTGGACGGTTCTCTTCGACGGGTGCTTCCAAAACCAAGTGCTGAAGATAGTCAAAGGACACTGAGAACATTTAATTCTGCAAGCTTGATCGCGAAATACTGAAGACACACTTCTCACCTTTTCGTTCGGGCAATAGCGGCCATGCGAAATAGTTGATTGATCACTTGGTCGGTTTTCACCTTTGTGTGACGCAGGCTTCGCCTCACTTTGCTTTGGAAGGCTGTGGTCAGGTATTCCGTCAGTTCGTATCTTTGAAGAGCTTGCTTCCAAGGCAACTAAAGCCTGAAGTTTCTGCCATTGTCTTCCCGCAGATGTCGAGGCACAAGCAGCCGTTTCGTTTCTTTCAATCAATGCTTTGACATGTATTATTGCAGCCAGCAATGCTTCAACAGTGCATGCATCCTCCAGATCAAGAACTTGCAAAGCCTCGATCAACAGCTTTCTGAGACGGCGCTGCAAGCATTTCTGCTCACCAACGGAGTCACCATCCAGTGTTGGATGGCTGAGTTCCAGTGGAGAAACAAGATTGGCAGAAACCACTGGTGGGCAAAGCCACCCGGAGCAACGACGAACTAATTTGGCGATTTTGTTGCCATCCCATGGATCCTCAGCAAGCAGTTCAGCAAGTTTTTCTTCTGCCTTCTTGACTAACTCAGATCGTTCCGTCATGGTTGCGTTGTTAAATATTCCAATGTTCCGTTGTAGCTTTATCAGGTGCTGCTGTGACAGCTGTTTCACACCGTGGCAAACCTCTGGGTCAAGCGTTTGTGGATTCCATTCTGGCCCCTTTCCTAGTGCACGGTCGTCATGCACAATCTGTAGATCAACAGCTTCGTCGTAGCCGAACCTGTGGCTTACGCAGAAGCGTACGATCTGACCAATCTGCAAAGTCAGGCCACACGGACCCTTCTCAAATGGAAAGATCGAGGGTTCACCCCTCAAATTCTCTGAAAACAATCTGCCACCACCTTCATAGCACAACTGACACACACGACCATACACGACCCACATGCATCGCAATCCGCCAGCTTCTGGGTGGAAGCAAACAAGAGACCTGACAACTCACCATCAAAGTCTTGATGATTGCCTAGCTGCTGAGCCAAACCTGCCATTGTTGGTCCATGCTGGTCCATGAGTGGCGAAGGGCACCGAACCGCGTTGCTGACATCGCTGGCAAGCTGAGCATCTCCACTTTCCGCGCCTCAAAGTTCTCCGGAGGCCGTCAAGAGCTGCACCTCGGCGGATGCTCACAGATCAGGTGTGTGAAAACAACATGAAGCCCCGCTAGAAATCCGTGAAGCGTTGTTTTGATCCAAGTTTGAGTGATAAACTGTGATAAACTGTGATGAATGATTATAAACCTTGGTCCCATATGGCGGTTTATCGTTCTGATTCTGATTGGCATGATATACCATCACAAGTTACACACCATATAATTATACAATCCACTGGTTTACCTCCTAAAAAAGTGGAATACTGTGTGGAAACACCACGAGGATGAAATCTGCGACAAACCACCAGCATCTGCCCAATAAGTCACCTTGAAAGCCACAGAACACCCAGTCGCTGGCATCATAGATACCCAAAGATCTGCGTGTAAAAGAAATTGTTCAGGGTCTGTGAAGGGCAACACTTGCAATATCTGAAATGGGTCTGCTCGCAGATGCCACAATATCTCTGCAAATAGGTAGATGAGCTTTCAGTGAGATTTGGCGGAGTTAGTCATGTCTGAGAAGTGATGTTATAAAATACCTGTTGGAAATAAATATCAAACATCATCAACCAACAGTCTGATGATGTTTGATACTCATGCTATAGAAATGCTTCAATTTCATCAATCAAAAACATGATGAAATCAAAACCTAGGAGTTGTCCACAGCCCCAGGCAAGTGGCTGAGGGCAGGGGAGCCGCAGCACCAGGTAAAGCTCGCCAACCCTCTTGAGGTACGGAGCTTGGAGGCGCCTCCAGGCACTGGAAATCAGCCGGACCAACTGGTGGAGTTTCCAGCCAGGGACTACCAGAGGCTACCACGAGTTTCCATCACCATGGATTCAAGCACCGACCCAGCAACCGGCCATGATTCCGCGAAAAATTCAGCAAGACTGAGCATGATGAACCAACGTTGGCTATCATTGAAGAAGGCCATGATCCATGATGAGTTGAACGGTCCCTGCCACTGCTCAAACCAGCTGTGTAGCTGTCAATCGGCCCCTGTCCATGTTCTATTGTTCCCCTAAACCAGCCCCAAGTGCTGATGTCTTGAGAGGGTGGCAGTTTTGACCGCATGCTGTTCAGGAACTTCCCATGTGGTTCTTCTGAATCATCAACTGAGTCAAGTGTTCATTTGTGACAATCTTAAACTTTGGTCAGCAAGGAATCTTACAATGACTCAGTCTGATGCCACAGCCAGCTTTGCCGATGATGGCCTTTGTGATGTAAACTCCTTTGCCATCTGGTGCATCGATCCACCTAGCAAGGAATGGATGTCAGCTACTGGATTGACAACATTGATTGAGGACCATCCATTATATACTTGCTTGATGAACCCTTGATATTTCCTGGCAGAATCCTGAAATGTCAGATTCTGGTTGAGAGAATTGAGGAATTTATCGATCGAGGATTTGCTACTGGATCTCATCAAGCCTGAGAGTGAACTACTTTGGATCGCTGGGGGAAGCCCGAAATTGTGAGATCATCATCCAAGAACATCATTGGAGTCATCTCAATGACATACATCTCTCGAAAGCACACCTCAATAACAGGGTCAACACAATTGACATACACAATGTTCAAAATTTTGGTCATCAAAATGGCTAGCCACTTCTTGGTTCAGCAAATGGTACCCGATGGCTCTACACCGAAGAGCAGACCCCTAAAAATCGATGTAACAGACATCAATTATTTGAGAAATGCATCAATCTCCGATCGACCGAGGAGCCATTGTCCGTCGCCCTTGTTCCAGTAGATGTAAGCGCCTGAAAAAGGCACAGCATCAGCACTCAGACCCTTCACCTTCTAGCAGGAGCACGATTCCTTACATTTTTCTTCCACAGGGATGATTGCATCCCAGCCACCCAAGTACCATCAAGGATCATTTCAGTATTGGAAAGCACCGCTGCGGGCAGTGCTAATTTGATGGAGCAACTAAAAAGCATGATACCCCAAAGGATCCGCTCACTTACAGTTTTCATATGTCTTGATGCTGGACAGTGCGAATCATCCGATTTGGAAATCAGCAAGTGTGGACATACGCGAGATCCAGACCCATCTTCAACTACTCAGCGAGAAGTTCACACTAGAAGATTGACCTTTTTGAAAAAAATTGAAAACACCTGACACAGAACGAGACATGACAAAGAGCCACAGTTCTGAGATTGGAACCATTTTCTGCCTCGTACCAGGGCGTCTGTTGATCACTCAACTGTAGCCACCTGCAGCTTCGCAAAATGCAACCAATGCCTCTCCCAAGTCACTGGAAAGCCCCCGAAAAATCCGAAGGTATCAAGGGCAGGAGAAAAATCCGAAGACAGAAGCTTTCAAAAGACGGAAGCAGGAAATACAGACTAGGGCAGGAGATGTGCTGCGATGACAAAAATGTTGTCCATCTGTCCAACAAGTGGTCAATGAGAGTGAATAATGATCAACAACGGGCAACCATTGTCCGTGAATACTTGGTTAATAATGGACTAGTCATTAATAAATATATAGTGGATTCAATATTCTATGGGTTGATACTGGCTGCAATGATGATGAAAAACAATAAGCTGAAAAACCAAAAAATGATGATGGATGAATACTTGGTTCTTAGCAGGGTAATCATTGATTCATAGTCAGTCATATTGGTAATGGCTATAATGATGATTCATATTGATTCATCCTTGTGAAAGATGGGTCCATCATGGTCTATGACCACCTGATCTTGGTGAATGACGGCTCTCCAGCTGCCCGGTCTGAGCTTCCAAACATCTTCTCGGCATCCCAGCGCTGCTCGCTGCAGGTCAAGCTGAAACCCACGGGGATCACCTGCCGGCGCTACCCCTGGAAGTCTTCCACCACTCAAATGTCACGTCCCAAGTGGCGAATGTCGTGTGAGAAACTGAGAGCGCGCGAAGCAACACCAAGGCGATTGGAGGCAATGCTTTGACGCAACTCGACCAATGCATTCTCAGGAGGTGCGGAATGTTCTATGTAGTACTGTAGTTCTTGTGTCTCTGCCTAGCAGTGATTAGTATCAGATCCCATCTATCAACATCGAGGTTATTCGGTTATTCTGTATTCTGTTCTCCATGGGCCCTGGAAGAACTACTCAGGAAATCACAAGACGAGGACCTGCAACTGGTTGAGCCACAACCTGGATGTATCCTGCCTTGGGGTCTCGCTCCACGTAGACGGCGTTTACACCAGCTACTCCCGAGTTTGATACACCTGGAGGCAGCAAGTCTCCACTGGAAAGCGACAAGTCAAGGTTTCCACAGCTGCATCCCAAGCATGAGGCTCCAACGAAGCTGCGAAAAGATTTTCTGAGGTTTGCTTGTGTACCTCTGATGAGACCCACAATCAGCCTTTCTACGTTGATGCCAAGCCAAAGTGACTCACGTCATGGGATGCCAAAACCATCTTTGACATGAAAGGTATATCCGTATAAAGTACCCGAACAAACGCCTAGCTCAATTGGAAGAAGTCACTCCGCGATAACGGCCATGACTTCTCTTGCACGAGAGTCCTGACAGCATACGAAGATTTTGAGAACTGGAAGACGAATGCCTTGTAAACTCTAAACTCCGACAGCACCGAGTTGACACTCTGTAGCCAAGGGTTTCTGTTGGGCAGGCAACCTGTGCCACCTGAATGCCATGAGTTCAGCCCAATCATGTCAATACTCACAATTATTAAGAATCAAAAATGATGATTGTCACAACAAAGATGAGCCTTCGCAATCTCCATAGGTGAGGCTCTTGCCTGCAAAACACGAAACGAATATCAAACGACACCTCTCGCATGCAGTGAAGAAAACTCTCAGATCCACCTTCAGGCAAATCTTGCCGGTAGCCGTTGCTCTTGGAAAAATCAGACTCAAAAGTCCCTGAAAGTCCCTAAACCTCCCTGAAAGTCCCGGTGATGTTGAAAAACCAAGGCATTGGGGGTCTCTCAGTCTCACAACCGGTCACTTGACAGTGCCTGCCCGCGGTTGTTGGGATCTGCCCTCGCTTCCAAAAGCGCACGGGCCTGAGCCCGCTGCCGAGGTCTACTGTTTTGGATCTGTTTGGTGTTCCAACTGCTTGGTGAACCAAGCACCCAACCAGAACCCCCATTCACAATGATCAACCAGTGGTGTTGGACACTCAAGTCTCAACTTGATGTTTTCATTCATTTGAATACGGCTTGAAATCGTTGTACACCTGCTGTTATGCTTAATCACGGATGGGGCAAACCTACCTCCATGAATTCCAGGATAGAGGAAACAAATACCAGGAAGAATGGTGGGGTCTAGTCTACAGTGCCTTTTTACATGCACAAAGTAACTTCAAAATTCCAAAAAGAATGCATCTCTCTCCATGTGCAACTTCCCGGAATTAAACTGTGTGAAGAGATAGTTGGAAGCCTCAGAAATCACCTAGTATCAGCTGGTTTTGAAAAGACAGTTGGTGCTCCAGTGGTGGAAGCTTTTTGATTGGTTCATGGACAGTACCAGCCCTACCAGGAGCTTGCATAACAGTCTGGACTCAAAAGCATAGCTGACGTTTGGGTCGCTATTTGATTGACTAAGTTTCTTTCAGCCAATTCCTTCCTATTATTGAAGACATTTGCACATGCTGATTTCGCAGCCGCTTCGTCCTTGAGGAGATTGTAGTAGGCTCATCTCTTCTACGTTACATGGAGGTGGTGTCCGCGAAGAGAAGGTGTCAGAACAACCATGAACCTGAAAATGGTTGTGCCACAACCCCATTTACATGTAACGTGGTACAATTGGCGAAAAACAGGTCTGAAACATGCCTATGTTCAACAAACAGGACCTCAAGAGCGTTGGTTCCCAGGAGAGACCGGGACGCTGCAAAGAAACACAGGCAGAATCTATGGAAACGTAGATGTTGCACAGGCAAAATCTGTTGCCACAGGCACATTGCACCACCGAAATCTATCAAGCGGGAGACATGGAGACACCCCATGGGCAAACTCTAGCAGGAGGGGCACGCTGGTCCTGCAAGATCTAAATTCTTCAGAGATTCCATACAGTTTTGGAAGACATGGAAGTAGTAAGAAGAAAGGGGAAAAGAGTATAAGGCCACAGAAAGAAAGAAGGCAAATGTTGAGTTACAGCTTCCGTGCAACTTACGTCAAGGCCACAGAAATAAACATTAAGAAAAAAAAGAACAAAGATCAAACAGGCAAGAGATATGAGAGAAATTGTATATATGTGCCTCTCCAGGCTATAAAGACCACTCCACAGATACTAATGTCACTGAAAGAAACTATCACATAATGACTGTGTGACACTCGTCATCACCAAAATTCTGTGCATATATAATATATAATCATATGATATACATATGTGACTGTACATGATCACCAGCAGATATCAGTGTAATGCTTATTTCACATCCAGCCATCACAATCATCATACATACTCACTATTGCATCTCTGGGCATTGTTTCCTTCACATTTTGCTACTTGGTCTTTCGCCATTGCTGGGGAAAAGGGTTTCGGCTAAAGTAGCCAAGCAACCAGGAAATGGCTTTCACAGCACTGCTCTACTGTGGATCCATGATCCCAAAAGGGCTGTAGATACCCTGTACCCTGGGTCTTTGTTGGCATTTACACATTTACACTGGTTCACATTGACATGGCCATTTAGTTGCTTCCAAAAATAGAGGTGCCCCAAAATCATGAAATATCAAACATCTACAGGAATAAACCAACCATTTCTTGCATGGCTGGTTGTGACCCCAGCATCTGCCACTCCAACCAATCACTACGGTGCGGTGGTGCTTCGCCGCCGCGGCACACCCACCGGCAGGTTGTTGGAAGCCATGCGGTGCAATGGCGTCATGCCGTAGGTATCCAGGGTCTCCACCTACCAGCCGGTACTCTTGCAGTCAGGTTGGAATGCTTGATGATGGGTTGATGAATGGTAGTCATTACCAGGTAATGGCTGATGGATTGATGATGGATTGCCAGGTAATGGTTGATGATGGATAAATGGTTGATGATGCCAAATGATGCTTCTTGATGGGTGATGATGGCGAATGTGGATGATGGGTCGATTCATGGATCATGAATCCATTGCAAATTCTCAGAGTAACCGAGAACTTGTGAAACATGGTACATACCATGAAAGGCAAACAATGTTCAATGACACTGATGTTGATGACTACCATGAGGATCATGACATATCATGACTCATGATGGTGGCGGTGGGGTCGGTTCAATGCTGACTATGGAACTTCAGAACCCAGAACCTGAAACCCGGTAGCGAGGTCCATCCGTTGGTTCTCTCCAATGGACGGCCCCAAGTGGTGCAGCCCACCGTGCCCGGCCTTGGCCCCGCGCCTGAATGGCAGATGGTGGTGGATCAGCCAGTTGAGATTCACCATGATTGGCAATGGATGATCAATGGATCAACCAATGGTTGATCATCTAGTTGATGATGCTTGATGGTGATTGATGATGATCGATGATGATTGATGATGCTCGGGCTTGGCGAATCATCATGCTTGATAATGGTTGATGGTGATTGACGATACTAGTTTACGGTCAGTTTATCATAATCAGTTTGATGATGGTCAGTTCATCATGTCCACCCAGCAGATCAATTGCGGAAGCAGCCAAGACATGCCGAGGATACTTAATCAGGTATTCCGTTGCATGCTGATTGTCCCGACCTTGGTCACGTGATAGCTGAGGCGCGTTAGACTCAACATCGTATGTTAGAAAAAGAAATCTGACAAAGAGGAACAACATATGATAAGTAGCTTGTAATGTCTGACTAAGTAGACAACACCGTATAGTTGATGTCTAACTAAGTAGTTAACTTCAAAGAAATTCTGCTCTGCCAAAAAATGGAACACCACATTGGGAACAGAAACATGATCGTGGGACGCTACTGTGCGAGGACAACAACACAAAACAGGAGCAATTTCGGTGCAGGAATCCTTCAGATTCCACAAACCAAGGACATGTGCAGATTCCGCTCGAAATTTGACCCAAATAGCCCTCATCTCATGAGGCCTTCAACTTCGGAAGCGCCCAAAGACTGGTGACTTTGACCAGCAAAAAATGCCTGAAGACATGCCATCTGGCAAAGAAGCATGAAAGTGTAAAATCCTCCTGCTTGATGCATTTGTTTCAAATTGTGATTTTTCACTTCCAAGCTGCGTATGGTACGAAATGGTAATGCATGATTCCTTTGGAATCAAGAAATTACCATGGCCATGGACAATTGAGCTGTAACACCAAGCAAATTGACCACCCCCCGAGGTGATCTCGAAATGAGCTAGGCCTCTTGAAAGCATTGCTCCCTGTACAAAAAAATATGAGCTTCATTGAGTGACCATCAGGTGACTCAAAACCCAAGCGATTGGAGGCAGTCGGCCCACTGAACGTTAAACCTTTCCGTTAGCTCGTCAATGCACTCTTGGTACAAGCTTTGCCGGTCATACTTCTCGGTGGCTTCCTGGATTCTTGCGTGAAAGCTCTGGATTTCATCGTCTAAAGTCTGGACTTCGCTTTCCTGACTGAAGGAGAGCATGCGAGCAATATCTGGTCTTTGCTGCAGTATTGCATCAAAGACTTCAATCTCTTGCTCGGATTCTCCTCTCCAGCTGTTCACCTGACTAAGCATGAAATATGTAGAATTAGAGTGAGACGTAGGGCATATATGAGCATATTCGAATGGCATATTAGAATGGCATCTTAGAATCAGAAAGACTTTACAAAAATCGACAAAATCTGAGAAAACGAGTTGATGGATTCTCGCGTTTACCCACCTCCGAATACCAAGCGGACAACAGGCCTTTCCGCCGCTCGTTCAAGTGAACCGCTGCCAGGAGCTTCTCATGAGCCTCTTGTGGGGAAGCTTCGCCGTTCTCAAGAAGGCTCAACTCCAGATGGTGTTCGGGAACCTTTCTGATTAGGCAAAGGCAGAGTTGCACATAGATCTTCCCTGCTTCTTCTTGGCCTTGTTCAAACTCATTTGCGTAGTCTTGACGAATCTGGTTCCTTGCGGTTTCACCGAAAACATGTAGTGATCATGGGAATCAACGGAAATCAATTCGACATTTCTGTGTGCCCAACAAAATGGCGACTGAACAAAAATCTGGTGTTTAGGGTGCAGAATATACGGACAACCTCGCCATGAAGGAATGACCGAATGACCTTGCCAATCAAGGTACTGTTGAGTGATGCAAGACTCTCGAAGCTCGAGAAATTGCTGAAGCGCCAGCTCCTCTCGCTGAAGACGCTCTTGTTCTTGAACGAATTTGCCAATGAACAAAGGAAGTTCCCTGAGATTTGGCAGAAGGTGTCCAGTCAAAAAGTCTATGATCCAAGGAACAAAAAATTGAGTTCAACTACTTGGAGCATATCTTGGAGCAAACAATTACTGCAGAGTAGTAACGTTCCATGCCATTCATCCCGGGAGGCGAGTGCAAAGCGTTCGAAGGCTTCGGCGCTGAAGCCATGCTGCTGCAGTAGGCTGGTGATTGTGTAGAGCTCCAGGCTCTCAGATTCGCACACGCTCAGTGTGAAGTTGCTACTTGCTCGCTGAATTTCTTTCATCTGGAGATCCTCTTCCGAAACGATCACCGTACAAATCTGCATGGGCTCATCCCTTGACCGACCTGTGGGCCAGACTTCATCATAGACTTCGGCCTGGACAAAACAATCGCAAAAACAGCAGACGTTTGTGGCACACTTCACACAGCTTTGTAGTGCTGCTAGCCGTTTTGGGTGATCGAGGCATACCAGATGGGGCCTCTGCAAACGACTACCCAAGCCCATACTACGCGGAAGCGTGCTAGTGCCAGCAAGTGTGGCCTGTTCCGTCCGTTTCCATCTCTTTTGTAGCGTCTCTCAGAAGCTTCTGGCTGATACTACTTTGAAACCAGCCTATGCCTGTGTGGGGTGATCATCTTACTCCTACACATTGTGCCTACGCGCGCCTAACCTGCGAGGCAAATCCCATTCAAAAAATCTATGCAAAACTTTGGATTAGCACACTCCCTTTTTGTATAAACGTTTCTATTCAAAGTACATTGACACGTGTAGCTGTGGCTCAAAGTTATTCACCTTGGAGCTATGGGGGTTCTACCGAACGTGTCCGACTGTTTGGGTCACGGATATCCCACAAGTGACAAGCTTTTCAAAGCTGCATGAAGCAAGAGGACAAAAACAAATTTGTGTCTTTGGGTCATCTGAATGGCAGGCAACAATGTTCTAGAAAAGGAACTCAGATTCGATCACTCTTGCCCCTGGGATATCAATTCTAAAATGGGCTATGAACATCTATCAACACTATCGAACAAGCGTATTTCAGGTGAAAATGACATCTACAAAATGACTACAGCCAAATGCAGCATGTGCCAAGCCTCGCTTGTGCGACCAGATCTCGTGACCAGTACCTTGAAGGGAACATTTTCCAAATCGCGATCCTTGAAGTTGGTCACTTCGATGGCAAAACTTCCAACCTCGAAGGGGATGCTCCAAGCATGGCGCGAAGCCGGGGAGGTTCAGATCCACTGCTACTGCTGCTGCTGC
>VSDK01022592.1:272414-292739 GCA_009767595.1 Symbiodinium kawagutii
CTGCTACTGCTACTGCTACTGCTACTGCTGCTGCTACTGCTCCTGCTACTGCTACTGCTACTGCTACTGCTGCTGCTGCTGCTACTGCTACTGCTACTGCTACTGCTACTGCTACTGCTACTCCTACTACTACTACTACTACTACTACTACTACTACCACCACTACTATTCGAAGAAACTGTGTTTTGGCCACGACCCACCTGGCCCAGGGAAATATTCTCTTTTGGATCTGGTCTCACCTCTGTGTCACGAGCATTCCAGTCGAAGTCCAAGCTGCACTTCCCCACCTCCAACCTATTCCAGTACAACCGCATCCCATCCACAGTGGTCATAAGATCCAGATCAGATTTGTACGGTTTTCCATCTAAACCCCACAGAAGAGTCACAGTACAAGCTGACTCGACACCATGTGCTTTTAGAGCGTCGCTGACCACCTTCTTGCTCCTCTCCCCAACTACTGTCCACTTTCCACCACTCGAAGACCTGGAAAACAATTCCGTCAATTCTTGCTGAATCGCGGACTGCTTTTCTGAAAACGTAGCCGAACTGACAGAGTTGATTGTCATCTGCCGGGATGCAAATTCACACTGTCTGAGTGTTGCACAGGACCGTTTGGCAAAAGAAACTGCTGTGAGTGCCACTGGTCTTGGTACATCCGGCGCTTCTTGGATCACCAAAGTTCCAATTCTGCTAAGCAAGCTCCAAAAATCCGGCCAACGTCGTGTCCAAAGCTTGGAATGCAACAGCGTGTGTTGAAGTTGCATGCCTCGGGAAGAAGGTGGTGAAATTTCCATCTCAAGTCCCTCTGCACGTTGAGCACAAGCTGAACACAAGATACCATAGGAACCGCTGACCGGAGGGCCGCTGTCAGCGCTGTGTGTTTGGTTTCCCTCCAACTTCCCTGTGCAAAGCAGTGGATTCCAATTATGAATGAGGTGCACCTCAAATGCTCCAAGTCGACTCGTAGGTGCCATGGAATAGGAACGGTTGGAAGCCACCAAGTCCCATGCCCTTTCCCAATCAGAGAATTGGTCATAGATTCCCAGACGGCCTCAGTGATCGCAAGCGCATTTGGCACAACATGAGCCCTCGTTTTGTGGATGTTTGATCAGTGGCACCAACGCGAAATGCCTGACGGTGCCTATACGCAATGAAGCTTTTCTAGGGGTTTTGCCTACACGGATGGTAGGGTGTCAGAAAGCTGCCTACGCAGCGCCTACGCGAGACCGATGAAAGCTCCTCGTTTGCAGATGCACACCATCGTGTTGCCTACGCAAAATGTCTACGCGAAATTGCCTTGCAGAATGCCTACGCAAACCGCAAGCCTACGCAGCATCTCCTTCTCACCAATGAGAACTGCCTACGCGAAAAGTTCTTAGTTCCCTTTTCAAATGAATTTGAGGCTGTCAAAAAAACTGAGCTCACATGCGGTTCCAATGCTGCACAGGTCTGCTATGAGATGTGAGATGATGTTAGCATGTGGTTCCCGTGTACTCTATGTTTTGTTTGAAAAATGCCTTCAATGATAAAGTTAAAATTTTACTCTTTGATGCACTCAGTGACTCAACGCATTTGTCTCACCTTGTATGGGCTCGTCCACGATGTGAACTGGAAGTGGAAAACCTCCCGATAGCCTTCCAGCAAGGAGCTCTCGCAATTGTTCTGCAGTTTTCACGTATTTTTGTCCCCCATTGTGCGCCGGCAAGTACTTGCTGCTGCCCCATACTGGTAGCATCTCGATGACAACCCCGCCATCCGGAAATGCAATGCTACGAACTTCTTTGCAAACCTCGGAAGGAAGCAGCTCCTTCAAAGGACATGCTCTCCATTCTTTTTGCAGTCGGTCCTGATCTTTGTCTCTTCTTTTCTGCGTTTTCCGGCCTGGCACCTGAACATTCGCTCTCCCACTCTGTGGCCGGCTGGGACTTCTTTTCTGAGTTTTCCGGCCTGGCACCTGAACGTTCGCTCTCCCACTCTGTGGCCGGCTGGGACTTCTTTTCTGAGTTTTCTGGCCTGGCACCTGAACATTCGCTCTCCCACTCTGTGGCCGGCTGGGACTTCTTTTCTGAGTTTTCTGGCCTGGCACCTGAACATTCGCTCTCCCACTCTGTGGCCGGCTGGGAGGCACCTGAAAATTTGCTTGGGCACTCTGTGGCCTGCGAAGCAATTCGAAGCGCGGAGCTTGGGAAAATTTGTGACCTTTCTTCGGGTCACCAAGTGACGGCAGTGATGTGGCGCGACTGATTGGTTGACGGACATCAACCATCAGGAGACATCAACGCAAACGGGCGATGACGTCAAGCACCAAAAAAGCTTGAGAAAAATGCTGCGAAATCCCGAACGGTTCACTCAAGTCTCCTTTTAGCGCTTGTCTCAAGGATTCACTCGGCGCCCCCGTTTGCAGAAAATGCGGCTCGGCCACCCATACCGCACATATGAAGAGGTGTTGCGCCTGGCTATGTGTGATCCCAGTGATCAAAGGATATCAAAGGCACCACACGGATCCCAAGAGGTGAACCGCGGCCCGCGATACCTCCAGTGGATACGTCGTTGGCCAAATCCGGAAATTTGTCCAAAAGCCTCAGTCGTGGTGGCAAATTCTGAGTAGAGCAGGCCTGATCACGGAGCCTCGTTTCTTTCCACGCTGCCAAGATCTTTGGAGAATTGGTAGGGAAGCGGTGGATCCTTCACACTGGAAACTGTAATCCAACTGTGAAGGACACAATACTTACTTAAAAATTGTTTTCCAGAGTCTCAATCAAAACAAAGTAGTTGTTTAGGACACATCTCACGACTGTCAACTCCAGGACCTGGGTCCCCAACGGCTTCAAAGCTGCTGGACCCTTCCGCAAGGCCTTCAGGTTAGTGCTGCGTTCCCCACACGCAAACACGAAACGCCACTGACAACCCTGACCCTTTACCAGTGGAGAGGCTGTGACAAGCGTACAGTACTTGGTATTCCTTTCATCGCGCAACAGCTGGGAGTGTAGCCATGGATAGCCGTTTTTATGAGTTCAACTCTTGCAGGCCATCACAAGCAAGGAGAGCCTCATTGATGGGAGTGTAGCCACCGCCAGCATACACTGGCCCTGGTCTGGGATTGTGATTCTGGTACTGCCTCGCAGCGCTGTGGCTATGGATCAAACCTACCGGTGACCAACCACGGTGCTTGAAAATCTTCGGGTTGGTGATGTTTTTTAGCAAGCCCTATGACCCATGATTGAGCATGATAAGCCATTGTACAGGAACCATGATTAACCATCATTAACCATCAGTAACCATTTTCAAACATCATCAACCATCATGAAGCATCATTAACCATTGTCAACCATATCTAACCACTATCAACCGTTGTGCATTCACCAGCATCAACAATCACTCTGTGGGATCACTCCTCGTGCATCAGGGCTTGGGAGCTATCTCACCTTTTTCATCGCATTTCTGACCTTTTTTGCGGCCTCCAAAAACTGAAGCATCTGAAGGTTTCTCAAGATAGGGGAGCCCCAAATCACCCAAAGTAGACCATTTATAGTAGTAAACTCATCATTTTTGGGGGTCCCTATTTTGAGAAACCACCGTCTATTCTTGCGAGATGGCATTTTGGAACCAGCATTGGTGGTTTTGATGTTGATGAATCTTGCGCTGTATCTTCCTGAATTGCCACCACTGATTTTCCAGTGGCATCTGCAATATCTAAAATTGCTGTCAAACAGCTGTATTGAAATATTCGATAACGTCAACATCTTCGATAGTAATCTACAGTATCCAATGTTTTCATCCTGCTGTCTGTTGAAACTATGGGCGTTTTCGATGGTACAAAGAGCCTCGTTTCAGAGCTTCACCAATGAACTGAGGTAGCAGCATTCCTCATTCTGCTAGTTGCCCTTGTTGCTGACACTGGGGATTAAGAGGGTGAAGACGGACTTGTTTCTGCGATGTCCCTCAGGAGCATCATCATCACGAGCATCATCATCAGCAGCATCATCATCATCATCATCATCATCATCATCATCATCACCATCACCATCCTCATCCTCATCATCCTCATCATCATCGTCATCATCATCATCATCACCATCATCATCCTCATCATCCTCATCATCATCGTCATCATCGTCATCATCACCCTCATCACCCTCATCATCCTCATCATCCTCATCATCATCATCATCATCATCCTCATCATCCTCATCATCATCATCATAATCATCATCATCATCACCCTCATCACCCTCATCATCCTCATCATCCTCATCATCCTCATCATCCTCATCATCATCATCATCATCATCATCCTCATCATCATCATCATCATCATCATCATCATCATCATCATCATCATCATCATCATCATCAAGATGTGACGGCTGCTACCTGATAGCCATGGTTTTGGTGTGCCACAAGAGGTCTTGACAAGTACAGACGTGGTGGCAATGGAAAGGGCTTGGGGGACGGCGCCTCCTGTGGTGGTGCATGCTGGTGAATAGTGGTGTTTGCAAATGCTTGGTGTCAAGCCACGAAGCCGTGGCTTGCCGGAAACATTACGACAGCCGGCAGGGAAGGCCGCAGGGCTTCGGAAATGTAAATGGTGTCCCTTGATTTTGGACCCATCTGCTATTCGAAAGCTACTGACTTCTCTGCTTGCCATGTCATAGCACATAACCCATCAATGGCCTGCCAATCACAATCTGTCCACTCTCGTCACGCTTCACGATGCCGCCATAGATGCCTAGCAAAGCACGGAGTTTTTGCCAGTGAAACGAGGCTCTTCCTCTTCCAATATACCTTTGCTAAAACCTGTCCGGTTGTCTGCAGTGGCTAAGAATCATAGACTCACCACCAAACAGCTACCATTCTTGCTTCTCCCCCGTAGGATGCCACATGTTTGACCGTACTTGATTAAGAATTGAAAAGCCATACAGTAGTTTCTAGCCATTCTCCTGCAGAAAGATCTGGAAACTGCGAAAGCCTGGACCCACAGTGTCGGCATATGGGTCGAACCTGCCACGCTGGAAAATGAGACATGGTCATTGCTGCAGCTTTCTTACCTGTACGAAGATCCAAAGAAAAACGAAAACTCCAACCAAGTTGGATGGCTTAATGCAGAGCTCGACCTTAATGACTCTTCAATTTTCACAGCTGTAATGAAAATGCGCTAAACATGACGTGGCTACCCCTCATTGTCCGTCTTTCCAGGCATGCCATATTTTTCGGCCATACCAGGTGCGTACGGATCGTGCCTCAGTCGCACGTGTGAGAGGTGTGAGATATTTTGAGCAGTGTAGAAAACCTCGCATCATCTGCTTGCACTGGTTGTTTGAGAAATGCTGATCATGGAAACCTTGGACCCAAAGGAGCAACTGACGATAGCTGCGACCTGGTCCTATTGGAGTTACCATGTTGACAGCTCCCTGGTCCTATCGATGCGGAATGTCCAACAGCGGCAGCGCCCTGAGGTTATCACGTGATGCGGACACCATCGTGGCGGTAATATTCTGACCTCACCAAGGAGCAGCGGATGAGGGGCGACTCTGTTCACGGCGCCTCCCAAAACAACACGAATCAACGCGATAAATGATCCTCTTTTGTGATGCAAATGCAACCAAGAGGTACAGTACCCCCAATTTATGCACAACTTGTATGCTGAGATTGACAAAAGCACCAGGGGTCTTTCACTTTCAGAGGCTCTGGGGGTTCAGCATCGCAGCGGTTGTTGCAGGCATGCTTCCTCTGCCGCAACGGCAACGAACCCTGGTTCTATCCTTTCTGGGTGCATCTCCCGGCACTCCAAAGTCTCAAGTTGCACTCCATTAAGAGTCACAAGTTCCATAACATGGCCGTTGCAGTGGATTAACCAGTTGAGATATCTGTGAAAAAGTGTTGCATGAGTAAACCTAGAGAACTCAAGAACCTCAAATGACCAGCACTTCAAGTAGCCCCTTGCGGATCTCCTCGAGCCGGTGCAGCTTTTGTTTCAACGATTCTGGAGCAGGCCACCTCAGTCTGCTGAAATGTCTCGGATTCTTCGAAGGCATTGATGGGTCTAAAATCCAAAGCGTCTCCGGCCTGTTGGTGTACCGTCTGTAGCAACAACATAAGATGAACCCAACCTTTATGGACAAATGAACTGAAACCACTTCCCGATGAAGTTCAATGCGACAAATGCCCTTGCTGCTGTCGCAGCTTTTGCGCTCTCGAAGCACGTGAGTGTTCTGGCGGCTCTGCCCGGAAAAGACCATCAGCACAGGCAACGGCCCGCACCAATCCTTGAGAGAGTCAAGAAGCAAAGAAGATGTGGAGCATTGCATGAGCTTCATGCCCAACGCATCCGGTCTGCTCTTGACTCCGTAGCACGGCATGTATGACACATGAGTCGATAGCTTTAGTCAAGACTATGAAGCATCACATTCAAGATTGGCTCGCCTCTGTGCAAATAGACTTGCTGGGACTTCTGCGTTTTAAGGTTCCAAAACCTGCATGAACCAGCTGCATCACCACATAAGATGTGGCCACCGTCTCGGGAGATGGCAACTGAACGCACAGCTTCCCCAGCTTCAAAGACTTGGAACATGGATCCACAGCCAGCTGACACGGTCCACAGCCTACACTGACCATCAAGGGAGCCCGTCAAAACGAGGTTTTCAGCCACAGCGAGACTGAGGATAGGGGTCGAACCTTCCAGTGTCATCTCGCAAACTCCGGAAGCGCAATGCCATACTTTGACGGAGCCATCGAATGATCCGGTCACCACGCGCTGATCTTCAGCTGCAAAAGAGACACACGTTACGATGCCCGTATGTCCTCGAAGAACTTGAGAGCAACATCCTGTTTTCACCGACCAGATCTTAGCAAGCTCATCAGCGCTTCCTGTAACTGCTAATTCTGCATCACTGGAGAGTGAGACGGCCAGAATGGAACCACTATGACGACAAAGCGCTTTCACACATGACTCCCTCTCTACACTCCATACGCGAGCTGTGCAGTTGGCATAGCCGGTGATACAAAAGTTTCCACAACGTGAAATTGCGACGGACAAAACAGCACCGCACCGTGCCCCTGTGAAGACTTTGACCTTACAACCCTCTGATGGCAAGCCGCACGCAGCCCCAGCTCCAAGCTGCTCCATGCACAGCAGTTTGGCCACACCCTGTGGATAGCCCACCAGCCTGTATTTTCAGATCGACAAATCACCAAGAAATCCGAGACCTTTGTTCTTCCACCTTTCCTACGCAATCTAACTCTCCATGACTTCCATCTCGATAAAAGAATCGCAAATCTCAAAGCAAACAGAAACGGACGAAATGACTGCCTTTGGATTGACTCGTTTCTATGATAACTCTTCTGAATGGCAGGGACGCAGATCCCAATTTTAGCTACTCCGTTTTCAACATGTGATCTTAAATGTCAAAGACTCGTTCCATTTGTTGAAGCCATTTCAGGTATATGAAAGACATTATTTTCTCTTGCGTCATTCGAGATGAGTCACTGCTGATCAATGTCTTCATGTCACGGGCAAACCGAAACCCTGAGGAAGTAGGTTCTGGTTGGACTAAAGTTCAAATGTTCAATATGACAATCATCATTTAGTTGGCAAAGTGTCAATCCCAAAAATGACATCACAAAGGTTCACGATATACATGCAAAAAAAAAAAATCTTTGTGTATGTATGTGTATATATATATATATATTATGTAGCACACATGTGTGTGTATATGTATATCTGCATATAGAGACATAGAATTCGTATGATTCTTAGCATGCTTATTCGCATTCAGCAACTGCCATTGATGGGAGCTCTGAACCAACCCACTGTGCCCTCAAGTCACAGGTGCGAGGCATCTGAAGAGGGGCTCAATGCCAGCGCCCCAGCCGCTACTGGGAACCCACTGGTGCCGATCGTGGGGCCCGCAGGCCCGGGCCCGCTGACGTGGCTCCGTTGTTCACCCATTTCGGGCTTCCAGAGACCGAAGAGCCCATCGCAACTGAGCATTGCCAGTAACGGTGGACGTTTCACCACTGCAACTTCAGCATACCTTGGGACAAGAATTCTACCAGACACGAGATCAAGTTCTCTGTAAGCTTGGAGATCGCGGGTGGAATGGGCCCCGAAGTTCCAAACAGGTTCAGATGGGTCGGAAAAAAATGGAGAAGGCCATGCCGAGGCCCAAGGTCAGTTCTATGACTGGGAATCCATACAAATTGATTGGGCCATATATTGTAAGACATAGTTAGCGCTGTTCGTTCCCTTGTTGATGCTATCCTGCAAAAGCAGTCAGACCATCAAACTTTTGGCATCTTGTCGAAATTAATCTAACCTTTGCAAACCCTCTGGAATGAAAAATCACCCAAGAAATATGTGAAAACTCACCCAAGAACTATGCAAAGAACCATGACTTGAACTTTGTTTGCTATGACAGCTTCGAAAAAGTTGGAAACTGTAACTCGTCCGGGATCACCGAACATTTCCCGCTTCAACTTCCACCTGGCCCTCGAGATGCATTCGAGTCACTCGAGAAGGCCGTCCACTGCGCCCAGCCGGCTCTGTGGCAACAAAGTCTTCTCTTGGAAAAGCACCTCGTCGCGCGGAAATTTTTGATCTGCCACTGTCACCAGAAACCGAACCACGATGTGATCATCCAAAATTCAACACCGGGACTTTTTGTTGTTTCACAAAAAGTGGTTGAAACAACTTTTCTAGTAAACATGAACTTTTTGTTGTTTCACAAACAAAATATAATAAAAAACACTGCTTCCGTGGTTTCTTTCCGGGACGTCCAATGTCCGGGTTCATATCCCCGCTGAAACCAAGGAGCTTCAGAACCCAAAAAACAATCAAGTGGCAGCTCATGTAGGCTTCAAGAGCGTGTCCCTTTTTGTTCTCAAGCAAACAGGCACAAAAAATCACAAACAAAATCAGGCACAAAAAAAAACAAAAAAAACATCAAGCTGTTCGTATCTTCTCCCGGTGGTGGCGCGGTGGCGCCTGCAGGTGCTGCAACTCCTCGATGTCCAACGGAAGCGCTGACAGCAGCTCCCCAACAGAGGCCTGCAGATGGACCCACAAGGAGGGGCCAAGGTCATGCCACTTGGTCAGAAAGCTCAAAGATCCACATGGGTCCACCGTACTTGTGAGGCTTCCTTGCTTGGCCGGGCCGGCCAAGCCGAAACCAGATCATCGTTACAATCACCATCGCCATTCTCACTATCATCATTACAAAAATAACAATGAGAATGACAATAATAGTAACAATAATAGTAACAATAACAATCACAATGATAATACTAGCAATACTAATAGTAAAATTATTATTATTATCATCATCATCATCATCATCATCATCATCATCATGATGATCAGCCTCTCATTCCTACTTGCATCATAGTTATCATACCTGGCTGTGCACCATGTTGAGCGCTAAGTGCATGGGGCAGAAGGATCCAAGCCCCCCTTAGCTACAAGATATATGGTGCTTTCTCAAAATGCGGAAGCCCCAAAATGGTTGGTCTATTGTCATAAATGATCAATATGAAGGATGATTTGGGGGTACCCCTCTGAATTGAGAACCCCTCATATTCTGTACAAGATTTACAAAACTAAAGCAACCATTTTGGGGGTCCCATATTTTCAGAAACCAGTTGCCAGTTCCTACCAGTGCTTGCA
This sequence comes from Symbiodinium kawagutii, assembly GCA_009767595.1. Classification (NCBI taxonomy): domain Eukaryota; class Dinophyceae; order Suessiales; family Symbiodiniaceae; genus Symbiodinium; species Symbiodinium kawagutii. The sequence goes on from VSDK01022592.1 coordinate 282,076, forward strand.
AATGAAGGAAACCAATCAAATCCATTAGAACCTAACCACTATTGGTTGCCAGTTCCTAACCCTATCAATCATTAGAACCAGTTGCCAGTTCCTAACCCTATCATTGGTTGGTTCCCAGTTCCCACCTGACCTGCCTCGGGTGAGATGCAAAGCACGGATAGGATCTCACCACTCAAGGCCCAGCGCACCGAAATGGACACGGAAATGGGCGCAGCTTCCGGCGCTTTGCGCTTGGACATGGGGCCAAGGATGGTGGTGAAGGATGGTGAAGGATGGTGAAGGACGGTGGAGGATGGTGAAGGACGGTGAAGGATGGTGAAGGATGGTGAAGGGTTGATCAATGATGGTGAAGGGTGGTGAATGATAGTGAAAATCATGGCGAATGACGGCTTTCTTGGTGGTGAATGGATGGCTGGTTGGTTGCTAATGCTGGTGATTGATGATTGGTAGTTGACAAGTAGTGGTGAATTTGATCATTGATTGACTATTATAGGGATCTGCAACGTTTCCCCCATCATTCATCATGTTTTCTGATCAGATCTTGACATGTGAAGAGCTGATGCTTCAGCTGGATGACACCCGGGGGATTCCTGCGGCGGCGCCGACAGAAATTTGTGGAGGGGGAGATTCGAGCAGATCTGGTTAAGTCTGGTTAAGCTGGTTGAGATTGGTCAAGAGCTGGTTAACAAGCTGGTTTATGAGCCATTTATAATGGTTAATAAGCTGAAATTGCCTGGTGAGTCACTGAGATCCCTGTTACTGACTTGCATGCTTTGCCGGAAACGCGGCTGCGCTTCAATGGTCGAATGAGGCCGGCACGCAAGCTGCAAAAGAACATCTTCAAATGGAACGGCAGACTCCACCACTCACTGAACAAGTCTGATAGCAACTCAACACGCAATGAATCTAAGGGGCCTTCGAAAAACCATCCACGATATTAACCTCGAAAACGTGAACCATCCATCTTGGAAATGGTAAGTCTTTGGACAACCCTACGGACACATCTGGAAATCTAGGGACTGTACCAGCCAGGCGCCCATCCAAACAGCTGGGACCCAGACTGCCGCAAGAAGCCGCTTGAACATATAGCAGTTTGGCTTGCCCCAGTTTGCTCTGCTGAGAACCAACGGCTGCGACCTTTCTAAATACCTACTGAGTACCATGTGCCACGTGAGTCTTATGGATTCGGCTTGGCCTAAAAAGGTCCTTCTCTCCTGGATGTCGCCTGAGCACATAGAATATGCTACGACGTATGTATATGTAGTCATATATGTATACATATGTATATATGTAGATATAGATGTGGATAGATATAGCTGTAGATAGATCAAGTAGATATGTGTAGATAGGGAGATCGCTGGTAGAATAAATATGATTTGTTCTTGTTGTCACGATGGTGCCACCTCTGTCGCATGTGTGTCGCTTGCGTATTTCCACTAGGCTACCTAGAGAGGTCAACGTTACGACAACCATGATCATCATCATCATCATCATCATCATCATCATCATCATCATCATCATCATCATCATCATCATCATCATCTCAATTTATCATGGTTCAGCGTAGTTCATCATAGTTTATCGTAGTTCATCATAATTCATCAGCATTGCTCCTCTATTTGCAGGTGTGACGACAGTTCACCACTAGTCATAAACTGTTTCTTGAGTGGTCCAACCTTTTGAAATGTTGACGCGTTGAGCAGCTCACGATTCTGTTTCCAGTGATTTCAAGCGAATGCTGGTCATTTTGTCGAGTCTGCGGAGTAATATGTCTTCACCCCGCGTGTTCCATATCTCCAGTTCTTCTTTCAAACTCGTTCGACGTCAGCTTGTCCTCCATGTGAACTCCATATGGCCTCCTCAACTGCCGTAGTCTGGAGTCGGCTGGCCTGTTTCCTGTTTATGTTGCTCTTCTTTGGAACTCCTGGGTGTGGCGCTCCTCCCAGAATCATAGAGTTCATCGATGTTCATCCTTCCATATCACCAGCCTTGCCGGGCAAGCTCCGCCCTCAAACGACCTAGGCGCTCGTACTCTGGGCTCATGCCAGAGCCTGCTGTGTCACCGTCTGACTGGCCCTGAGGTAGACTTCTGTGCCGCTTCGTATGGACCTGGCAGCATTCAAAAGACATCACAGACCAACTGAGAGACCGAAGATGAATACCAAAGCATGAATACATTCTTCTTTGGTCACTCCTTTGAATAGTGGGTTTCGGGGTGTCGAGTTTTCCCCTGCTTATCATTTCTTCATGGCATCCGCCGCATCATTGAGGCATACATCCCCATCCTTTCTCTTGGGAATATGCTGAAAAGCTGAAGTCCTTGGGTATTGGCATCGACCTGCCTCGACCACTTAGAAGACAAAACTCTTTGTATCCATCATTCGTGTTGGTCACCATTGATACACGTGGTACCGCCTGGTGCCAGAAATTCTGAGGATCCCACAGCTATGCACCAATTCAAATAGGACAATTCTTCCTCAAGATTTAGGCGCCAGCAACTGGAACTGCTCTTCCTCGGTGTTGCCAACTGTGCAATATCTCTTGGTCTGTCTTGGTGTCTGTGGGGCTAAGAGACGCTCAGGCTACACAACAAATGGATATCGAGTTCAACGCGCACCGGATGAGAAGTTTCAGTGACGACTCCTGAACACAAAGCCTGAAGCGAAAACAACAACAAGAGTAACAAAATAACGAGCCTTGAGCAATTAAAACAAAATAGGTGTCAACAAAGAAAAAATATGTAGACCCAGTAGACCCAGTAGACCCATCTGTTTTTCTGTACAGAAGGTACCTGAGTACATGCACCTGGATTCTGTGGCACATGTTCGACTTGCACATGCGCTAGATGCCACTCAATAGTTGGTTTGGGATAGGTTAGGGTGTGGACGCAGAAGACATACTTCTGTGTGCTTAAGAACAGAAAATGTGTTCAAGCAATTTCCAGTCTGGGAGTTGCGCAAAACAGCTCTAACCCGCTTGATTGGCAGTCGATATGGCATCCAACTAAAAGCCAAAAGTTGCACATCCACTGCCGAAATCAAGAAACGAAACAATGTAAAGTCCATCGGATCATGACCTCTGGTTGATCTGTCAGTGTAGCAGCGCACTGATCAACCAACCCTGTCCACGCTTCATCTTGAAAAAGCATGGAGCATCTGGCACCGTCAGTACGCTGATTGAGCCTGAGGGATGGTAGATGACAATATACAGAACTATAACTGTTTTTGCAATTATACTGACCTCTCCCTATCATCCTAGAAAACGAAAATAAATACTTGCTATGGTTTACTGAGGACTGCCTTCTCTTCCCGCGCAACAACCAGCAGATTTTGCATCTGCTCAACCAGGAAATGTTTGCACGAGAGATTGAGTCATCTGCGACCCTAGAAGTGCACCCTTGATCACAATTGAATTCCCCCAAGGCCTTCGACAACCATGAGCTGCGCATGAATGCAAGGATAGATGTATGGTTGCATGGTCGAATTGATAGATGTATGCAATGTATGGACAGGAAATTAAATACACATGATGGCCTTAGAATAGGGGACCCTCAAGCTGGATTGTTTATTACTATCCCTAGTTCAGATGGGATGATTTGGGGGTACCCGTATGAATTGAGATACCACCATATTCTGTACAAGAGTTTTATAGGTCCCCAAAATCCAGTCCAAAAGATTTACGCGCGGAGTTGCCTGTCTTCAGCCTGCTATAAGTCATCTGTGGGATTGTCCAATGGTACCCCCAAACATCCCAAACATAATAAATAAAGAATCCGCTTGTGGGGTACTTTATTCATGGACACTCCCACATATCGAATGAAATTTGAAATCTATGATAGATGGGGAATGCCTCTCTGACAACCAGCAATAACCCATTGGCACAAGGCGCCGCTCATCTGCATTCATAGTCCACATCGACTTCTAACGGGTTTCATGTGGGATTCCAGCATTGGATGACCAACCCCTATCATAGATCCTGTCTCACTAATGTCGTTGATGTCAAAATACGTGCTTACTCTTGCGATTGTTGCGGTCGGGTACTCGAAGGAACCTAGTCACTATTACCAAGCCACTCAAATCACTAGCATTAACCCAATCCTAAGCTCATTAACCCAACACTAACCCAATCCAACCCATTGAAATCACTGGATTTTCACCTCAACGGCACCACCTGTGACCCGATCGCCAAGTCTCCGCTGTCGCACGAGCTCGGCCAAGACCAAGGCCACCAGGTTGGACGCTGCCAGCGCTGCGCCAGGAAGGCCCACGGAACGCTCAAGCGCCGTAGGCGCAGCCGAACCCGAGAGCCACAGTGCCAACTGGCGCTGGAACGAAGAAGATCGAGAACTTAAATGATGAGCGATTTGCATTCGTAGAAATATAGATTTAAATACTGGATTAGAGAGAGAGAGAGAGAACGATAAAGAAGTTAAAAACATCTTACATGATGAATATGTGTTTGCTTGTTGCGGCACCGGTTGAGGTGCAGCAAAGGACCGGGGTGCAGTGAAGGACTTACAGGAACTGCGAGAACAGGGGAAATTTGCCCAGCAGTTCCAGAATTGTTTCATAGCAGTTGCTGAGATGCCCAGGCTTCCAGCGCAACACAGAACAGTAGACAGGTGCAAATTTAAAACATGTTGGGATTGGTCCAAAAGGGTATCTGAGATCAGAAAGCTGAGCTGCTGATGAGCTGCCCCAAAGAAAAAATCACTTCGACGTCACTCCTGGTAATGAGGTGTCCTCTTCTGGATTCCCGCAACCATGCAGGAATCAGTATATACTTTGACACACCCCCACGAATTGACGAGAATGCTGGGGGAAGCTTGGTTCAAATGATCAACATTAGCTTTGACGCCTTGGTTCCTGGGTTCAGCGGGTATACTACAGGTATAGTCAGCAGGTTTACGAGCTGATTGGCAGCCAAGTTCATGCCAGCAACTCGACTGAGGATCTCTCAGGGTGCCTGTGGCTCTCGTCCCAGTTGGCTCTCCAACACCATCTCCGCTTCAGACTGCTGGCTGAGCAACGCATGCACGAAGCCCCGACGGTTCAGGTGGTCCAAACAATCTGCTGCCTGCCAAGCCCCAGAAACTGCCCCAGCTCCAAAGAAAAATACCTAGAAACCCACTGAAAGAAATAAAAAAACTTGGAGATTACTAGAGTTAGGTGATGAAGACGATCATTGATCATGGCTACGCATGAACCATCAGTAGCTGGCCATTGCTGGTGGGATCCTCCTTTTTGCTGCTGAGGCATTCTAGACATGACACAGCATATGTCATCATCTTGAAGAATTTAAATACCAGGACCACTCATCGACAATCTGCGTTCGGAAAGCAAAGGTTGGACACATCAGCAATAAGTAGATATCTTTCAGCGTGTCCACATTGTATCCACCCCGAGCAACTTCAACAAGAACAACAACAACAATAACGACGACGACGACGACGACGACGACAACGACAAACACAACGACAAACACAACGACAAACACAACAACCACAACCACAACCACAACCACAGCCACAGCCACAGCCATAACAACCACAACCACAACCACAACCACAACAACAACAACAACAACAACAACAACAACAACAACAACAACAACAACAACAACAACAACAACAACAACAACAACCACGACAACCACGACAACCACGACAACCACGACAACCACCACCACCACGACAACCATGACAACCACGACAACCACGACGACCACGACGACCACGACGACCACGACAACCACGACAACCACGACAACCACGACAACAATCACAAGCGACTTCGGAACCTCGGTCCTTGGCAAAGACTCTGGAGCAAACCCACAGGTTGGAACCCTCCGACTTCATCACCTGCCGGTTTGCCAAAGGATCAAAGGCCTTTGTGGACTCAAAGATGAAATGAACCTCCGCCACCTCAGCCACCAGCCGATGACATGGCAAAGAGGTTTACAAGTTCCACACCATGCTTTCGAATTGGCTATCTATGCCTGGTGATGTTTTGGTGAAGTGGATCCACAATCAACACAAGGCAATCTTGAAAGGGAACAAAGTAGAAAGCGTCATACCTGAAGTAGGGTAAGCAGCTCCGAACGCGTCGCAAGATCGAAGAATGGCGCCAGCATCCAGCCTCATCAGGGACTGCTTTCAGGCGGCATGGGACCCTACTTTTTCGGTGCTGCGACTCTCTGATGACGATTTACACCCTGGTTGCTGTTGTTGTTAGAAGGGTCTTGTCTAACCGCACTTGGAATGGTAAGCATCACATCTCCCAAATCCTCTTTCTGGCACTTGTCAAAATCCCAATGGTGACCATTGGGTGCCCATTCCTACTACAAATCAACCATCAAAACAAGACCAACTCCATGATGATGTCATATCCCCACCTCTTATCGCGCCTGGAAGCGGGTCAATGAACCTGACTTCCCACTAAAGGTGCCCAGCTTTCTCCAATCCGCTTAGCATCCCATGCCCAAAAACCAGTTCGGTAATCAATGAATGCAGATAAAATAGATCAACGATCCAAAGACAATCTGCAAACTGTAGCTTCATTCCTCAGCTCCCTGTGGGTGCTGCTTTCACTCGTTGCTGCCACTGGTATTCCCACAGACCTGATCCCGCCTGTCGGGATCTTGCAGGACCACTACAAGGCCCCGTTGTCGCTTTCGAGCCACCGCCCGGAATTTCTCCACCCGGGTGTTCTCCACAAGCTCGGGGACCTGGACACCTTCAGCGAGATGGACATCCTTCTTCTAAAAAGCTTGTGTTCAGGGCATCCACTGCTTCTGCTCACATGAGTAGTGGGGCAAAGCACTGACACGCATAAGTCAGAAGCGATCAACAAAAACATGACCAGAGAAACGTATGGAACGTGTCGAACCTGTGGATTCTTTGTCGGCTTCGGACTTGTCCCCAAGCCACCTGATCAATAAAACATGGGGGTAAACAAGTGATGGCTTCAGGTGGCACAGATTTCTTCCAAAGCTTCACTTTTGAATCGAAGGCCCAGCAACTTCGGGCGAGCAGCTCTTGCAGCTGAGTCTCTTCTGCGGGGGGAACTTGAAGACCATTTGCCGAGCAACCTGCCAGGCGACAGGGGTGGAGACATTGCTTGGAAGCACAGAATCTCCAGCACAGGCATTGCTCCTCTCAAGCGTTGCCCTGTGTTGCTCTAGGTAACTCAAAGGATAGTCACAAGGGATACAAGAAGCTCTAGGGAGGAATGGCAAGAAAGTTCCAAGAGGTACCATCTTCTTGTCGCTCAGCAAATGGATGGTCATCGAGAGATTTGGCAAGCTCTACTGAAGACTGCAACGCAGACATAGCGCGTAAGTCCCAAGGGACATCTTGCATAGTCCAGCCCGTTGGGCTTAACCCTCCAGTTGGGCTAAACCTTACCAAGCCAGTGGAAAGATAGGACGTGCTTCCCATGAAACATGATCAGCAGCCTGTTCCAACTCCCTGTGTGGAGATCTGGCAACTGGCAGCTACAGGCCTGAGCTTGGGACTGTCAAGGGTTGTAACTACTATGTACCAGTACCACCGTTCGAAAGAGGCATTAACCATTGTCAATTATCAATTATCAACCATTGTGAAGTAGTATCGACCATTCCCACCAATTACAGACCTTTGTCGACTGATAAATTGATATCTATACCATTCTCAAGCCTCAGCCCCGATTCGCGCTGGCCCCCCATCAAAGCGCCTCGGCCAGGATGACTGCAGCAGATGCTGCCACATTCAGACTCTGGACCTGTGGCAGTGCGAATCTCCGCTGGACTCAGCTGTGCGAATAGCTGAGCTCCGCACCATCCCTGCCATTGGAATGAAAATGCGCCTTGGCCGCAACTTTGTTGTGCAGCCATGGCTTGGTGCTATCCAGGCAAGAGCTCTGTGTCTACTGATCTTCGTGCACTTCGTGCGTTAGCAACAGCTGTTCTGCCCACTTTCTTGCCCCTGTTTCGCCCAGGGAGGTCAGTTGCAATTGGCTTTTCTTCGGGTACTCTGGATACTTGTATATAGAAACCCTACAATATTTATGCCAGCACAGACCCCAAACAGCTGGCGATTCCAAGTAGCTGAAAGTGTATCCAGGCAAACCATGGTAAGTCAAACTTCAGGTACGTTAGTTACTGTTTGGGCAAATGCCTACTCATATCTACATGGAGTAAACCACCTCGGTAAGTTAGCTTATGGACAAATACCAACTAAAATGGTAAATTAGTTCGCTAAACTACTTCTGCTCGGGGAAAACTCCTTAGACTCCCACAACCAGCCGCCCACTCTGAGGGGCCGGACGCGTCCGCCGCCGCAAGCGCCTCATGGCTGAGGCCATGCTTTTCCTGGTAGCGGGTGGAACAAGCCGGTCACCTACCCGTTGATTGGAGGGATGGCTATGAATGGTTATGACCCACATCTGGAAAAGTTTGGATGGTTGGCTATGACTCAGCTATGACCCCTAGCTGAAAAAGTCTGGGAAATGCTAATCATCAGGTTATCCTAAGTCCTGATTCGCACCTCATATTTGGAAAAGTCTGCGAATTCCCATCTCTTGACGGTCTATGGATTGGATCGCCACTCAGTAGGTCTGACATCCGATGTTTCGCTCTCTAAATATACATTGAGCGAGGCTGATACAAACACTCAGCTCTCACCAGGACCCTACTGATGTCACAGTTCCTGAGATGTGCGGTGTCCTGACCAAACCACAACGCGATCTTGCCACCACGGTCAGCATCAAAGTGGTTGTCATAGAGGCTGACCTTTTCTCCAGGTCACGGGTCAGCAGTGTCGCCGCCAGTTGTGTACCGTCTCTGTATGCAATTTTTGAGTACAGCAAACTCCTCTGGGGCCCCATTTTAGTACAATAATTGGGATCGCTACGGGCGAACAATTTCATTCACAAACCTTTGGTCCTGTAATTTGTGCCACAGTCAAGGCATGACTGTTTCAAATGATTCCAGTGCCAACAAGCAACACTGCTTTCATCCAGGGCTGTGGCAAGGGACCGAGCTCCTTCCACCATCAATTCCTCCGGAGGTTGCCATACATTGGAGACAGCTCAACAGGTCTTCGTATGTCATCAGTTTGACCAAGGGGAATGCGTTGCTTCAAAAAGCGGTTTAGGTATCACAGGAGATCTGGGTCTTGGTCGCAATTCACACTGAGCAAAACAAAGACACTGTGCGGCTCGCTTTGCCGGCGTCAAGATGCGTTTCAGAGTGACCCAGTCCAAAACAACGTCCAGCCCTTGGGCCCTTGGGGCCCTTGAGGCCCTTGCCTTCATGCATTCCGTGGTACTTGTCGAAATATGAAACTTGGAGCTGCAGCCGCCCTCGTTCAGCACCAGTGACTTTGGATGTCTGGGGTCCTGGGGGAGGATGCAATACAAGGTTGTGCAGATGAGCTTGACAACAAAAAAAGAAATCCCATTCAAGTATTACTATCAAAAAGTGCTTGCAATAGTAATCAGTACTTGACACTAGAAGTGGAACCATGTCTTTCTGAAACGATTGTACGAGCAAATTGCAAGATTTTCTGCGTTACGGGGCAATGTCTTTGATCATTCGGTGCCTTGCATCTTTCTTGGCTCACAACCTCTGTGCAGACTCAGACGGAACATAATCTTGAGATGTGTCACTTGGCGAATTGGAGGCGACTTGGAAACGCTTTCCGCTGCGTTCCGAGAATTAGAACCATTGAATTTCACAGGTGTCAAAAAAGGCTTCGACAAATGTCAACTCGAGGAAAAACCAATCTAACACATTTGCTTCCTGGCCCTAGAGTCACTAGCTTGCAAGAAGGACTCAAAATCTGTGGGGAATGCTATGCACTTCCTGGGTCGAAGTCCGACCTAAAACATCATTTTTGAATGACAGATTCTTGGAAGACAAAACGAAGAAAGTGTGTTGTGCAAGCTCAACATGATCTCCCTAGGAGGCGCATTTGTGCATCTTTTTGGGTTCATGGCACTGAAGAGTCGACTCACCTGAGCTGTGACCGAAGCCCTTTCGAAATGGCAACATACTACGGGGATTTGCGTGCTGTTTACACAGCATCAGCTTTGGCTTCAGCTTTCGCCATACCTAGCGGGAGGAGAATTCCTCCAAGGTTTTGATCAGATTCTGTGAAATCTTCGTCATGGAGGTCTTGGCATTTGCACACAGCTGTGTGGCTGGCTGTGGACCGAAACTGTTGGACCTTAGAGATGAATAATACAAATATGTTGGTCGGTGCGGCATTTTTGACCCTGACCCATGTGATATTTGCATCCCTGCAAACCTCCTTTATTGAGATTTGGCGGCTGACATGGAAGTTTGAGAATCATCTTGAAAATGTGCAAAAGGCACCTCTCATGGATAGGATCATTTTGATGTGACCGCACAACCGTCCCCCAAATGTTCTGCTTCCCCAAGCGGAGAATGGCCCAGAAGTGTGTGATCTAGCAGAACACAAGCTCAACAAGAAGTTGGCGGTGGGGTGATCCACTTGCAAGGTCTGATTGTGAGCCAAAATCTGCCTAAGGACAGTCGAGATCTTCAGAAAGAACATTGATGTCACCGGTGTGCAGGGCGAAGCATGGGAATCAAGAGAGTATATTCCACGTTGCTGGAATCTACTGACAGAAATATCACAATAAATCAAAATACGTGTAGGG
>VSDK01022592.1:292760-304693 GCA_009767595.1 Symbiodinium kawagutii
AAAAGACGGGTAGGGATTGTTGAAAATGGCTGTTGATGGCTACTGCCGGTTGCTGAATGTTGGTGATTGTGAGTGATGGTGAGTGATGGTGAGTGATGGTGAACGATGGACAGCATAGCGCATCATCTGCCAGGTCCTGCACCAGTCGCAGCTCTGCCCGGAAAGCATGGCATACCAACTGCAGGCGTTCCAGATTCCGCTCGTCGCTGGGATTCTCAACCTCGGGAAGAAACATTGGGACGAACAACAGTTTGGATCGAATAACGGGTACATGAGGGGCAATGCAAGATATGAAAGTCACAGTATGGTCAAACCTGTTGTAAGATTGATATCATATACTTGTGAAGATACAATCTGTTAACATTTGAATACGGCAACGGGATGTTTCTTGTGGCCTGCTGTGGCCACTGCGGCGAAGAGTAGGGGATTGGCCAAAATCAAACCATCATGGGGCGCGCAATTAAAGGTAGCCATTGCGACCTGAAACCACCTAACTACCTTAACACCTCTGGAGAAAACGAATCTCGCTAAGGCTGACTCTGTATTGTTATCACGTTCGCAAACAGAACACTCATACGACCCATGCCGAAACATCAACTCGTCGCAACTCGAGATCTTGCCGACCTTTGCACTGAGAAGTTGCCCACCTTCGCCCAGAAATGAGGACTGTGCCAACCTGTGTTTGGAGCTGAGTCTGAAATCTGTCAGCCAAGCAACAACTACAGTCACATGGTTTCCGAGGCCAACAGGAAGCACAGCGCACATTGATTCAAACAAAGCAACGGGAAACTGAGCCAAAAGGGTCAAACAAGAAGTGAGCTGCGGCGGTGCAAAACGAGCCGTTGAAGTTCATACTTGGGCAAAGACCAAGTGGTTCTCTGCTGGACCAACATTGCATCAATTCGGGCTCTGTGTTTGATGATCTTAGCATATCAGTGTAAAGCGCAGAACTTTGGGCATTTAAGTAGTCGTCAAACAAGATACTGTATATACTGCATGCTGCATAGATTATCTGTGTTGTTTTGGTCTCATTTAGAGTTCCTGGAAGTGCTTTCTGACATTCTGCAGAGGGATTGAGTCTTGTTGGGCTGATCTGCTCAAATTATGGTGTCAATGATATTTCATGAAAAAGGTCCCTCTTCTAGTAGGTCACCACTGCATTTTGAGGATCAAGCATGTGGAGTCGTACATCTGTGGCACTAGCAAACTGGTGAATATCCAGCACCTGCACGTCCTTTTTGATGATGTATGATTTTGACTCGGACAGGCAGCAGCCATTTCTGTATCCTTCTCAAATCATACGACGAACTTCAGATTGCCCTGCCGAGATTCGACACCTTTAAGGGACCACAATTCATCTGACTACTGAATGCTGCCACGACTATAGGCTATTCCCCCCTGTGTTTCCTGTCTTCTCCTCTGATCCAGAAGCTACATGTCTTGGCAGCAGGATGGGCAGTATGCCCAACCAAAAGTTGAGAGCATCTTTCAACGCCTGTCTGTTGGACTGAGACATTCGCTGGGAAATTGCCTTGAAGTTTAGCTTTTTCGTCTTCAGAATCAGATGGGGCAGACCTTTGTAAAACTGAACATGCGGCCAGGTAAAGAACTCCAACCACTGCGCCCAGTACATGTGTGACCTGACATACTCTGCACCACTCCAAACCAAAGGCAAAGGACTGAAAGGATGCCTCAATGACTATATAGAACTTTTGTTTTGGCATCCAATTTTCTGACGGCACATGACGCAAGTTATTCCAAAGGCGGTCTATCCAGTAGTGCGAGTGGCACATCAAATCCTTCTTTTCAGGTAGCAGCAAAGACAAGTTCATGTTATAAAATTCCCGCCACTGACACAGTACCCAACTATGAGGACCGGGCAAATATGCTACTCCTTTGAATGCCGCCATTGATTTCCAACTCATAAATCCTTTCTGCAAAGCAAACAGCGGAGCCACAGGAGACTCTCCGAGTTCACTGGAGACTTCACCAACAGCGTCTTCGGCAAAAGCCTTGAGCATCGAAACCATCCACCCCAATGCCGAAGACTTCGTACCTGAAATCGCCTTGGGGATAAAAACACTTCCACGGTGATCTGGAGACCATCTGTCTGACAAGTAAGGACACACTGGTCGGTAAACTGGCAAAAGTATTCCTGGGCGCCCAGATCCAAAGCATGGATGATGCGCTGAACAAAGGTAGCATGGCAACAACGTGGAACATTTGACGATCGTCCCTTTCTGACTAGACTTTTGTCGGGATCTAGCCAGAGATACCAAATAGAACATGACAGGGGAAGATTGTGGTCAAAAGCCTTGGTTCAATCCAATCGCGCACATATGCGCATGGAGAAAAGTGGCCGGATACAATGCATATGTAAATGTTTACAAATATCATACGTATATAATTCATATACCATACCTGTATAAATATAAATATAAATATAAATATAAATATATATATATATATATATATATATGTGTGTGTGTGTGTGTACATGTCACTGAATCTTATGTATCTGATCGTATCTGCAGGCATAAAGCTATTGGGCGTTCTGTCCAGACTCACAAGATCCTCATGTTTATTGGAGCACGCCCCTTCTATCAGGATCTCTAGGCGAGTACCCAAACGCTAATTATCCAGGGGCACTCACTTTGTTTGTGGGTACAAAGGGGTTGAACTAGAGAAAATCACATACGGGACCCAAAGTCAACATATGGCAACCAATCCAATCACACAAAATCCACAGCAGTTTGTACAACTCGTGAAGTGGGAATAGAAATCCGTGGTGCTCCAAGGAACCTGTGTAACTGTGCAAGAGCTCGGATGTATATGGTGCATCACTCACCAACACTGCTGGAGCAGCTGAGGTTTCTGTCCTTTTTAAGTAGCCCCAGACAGGTTCCAACTCTTCATCGACAGTAGTTTTCCCATCTCGCACATGAAAGGAATTCACCGGCGCACCTCCAAAAAAAGCAAGCAATGGGCCTTTTCGTTGCGTCCATTTCTCTAAATCGCGGCATAGCCAAAAAACGCTGCAGAGATTCAAATCTGCTGATGGCGGACTTCCTTCTGACAGTGTGGTGACTTCATGGGGATGGACGCACAAGCTCGGCCATTCATTGCACACGTGTGAAGCCATACTTGAATCGGTGTACAAGGACTTGGCTGGATAGAACGCCAAGGTGATTTGCAATCTTTCCGGACAGTGCGTCAGCAACAGTCCAACCATTTCGAGATCCAATGATGGATGATAGATTGCTACAACAACTCTTTGCCATTGCAAGTTACCGGCTGTTGCATCCAGCTTTATGTCACGTAGTAACAACGGCTTGGATTGCAAGGGGTTTGCCACCAAAGCCGCCAGTGGCCTCAAGCTGCTTGGCCGGCTCTGACCAAGATTCACCTCCAAATCCCAAAAGCCTATGGGCCAAGAGGTAGATGATGAAACATCCATCTCCTGCAGATTCACTGCACGCATGAACATACTGGCCTGCGATAAGAACCTTCGATCTTTCACTTTCAAAGCCCAAAAATAGGACGCAGACATGTAGCCAAATAAGCAGAACATGTATTGTGGCATCAGAATATGGGGATGCAGAATGGCAAGATACGCATACATTACGGAATGTTCGAAGGAGATTCGCTTAAAGAGTTCATCTGAGGGTCTGCTTAGGTTGTTATGAAACAGGAGCTGCTGCGCCAGAGGGCGGGGATCCGACGAATAAAAGCCCGCCAGCAGGCGACGAAAAACAAACGGCTATCCGACGAACCAACACCAAAGTTTCAGCCCACGACCGGCCGCGCACGGGGCCCACGACTAAAAACGCAAACTTCCACGAGAAAGCCCTTTTCGAGCTTGCAAGGGCCCAAATCCTTCAAAAAGGGTCTTCCCAGGCCGCGGGCTGCGACTCGCTGTCCGCCAAGGCTTGCCGGAGCCCTTTCTGAGCTTAGGAGGGGCCCAAATCCTCCAAAAAGGGTATTCCCAGACCCTGAGCTGCGACCCGCTGTTTTTGTCCCTTCAAGAACGATATGTGTCTGTAGCTGCAACTGCTGCTGCTATGAAAATGTTTTCTGCGGTTCCATTAACTGTTTTACTGCTGCAAGCACGGCCATTACGGCGTCTCCTCCGCTGATATCATTCAGACATTATCGTCTAAGAAAGCGCGCAAGCAGGCCCGAAGAAACGCACACTTGAAGGAAACACGGGAGCGCACTGAGCGCATGCCGCGGCTCTACTCCTGACGTCTGCCAATCATTGTCTGGACCCACCACTATATCCAACGCCACTCGAAGGAAAAAAACAGGGCGATAAGGGCAGAAAGTATTTCTTGAACCCTTCCGTTTCTGGCAAGTTGCGTGAATTAGCCCAGTGGGGACCCCTTCGACCCCTTCAGCACTGCTCCTTTGTCTCAGTGGCTAAGGCGTCATCCTTCCAAGGCCCTTGGGATCAAAGGGCGGCGGTCTCAATCCTGGGGAGGGTCTTCTTTCCATCCAAGGCGCGAAAATGGAGGGAGTGTTGTGTGTTGTGGTTGACGGTCAGCGGCCACTGCCAGGAAGGCGCGAGAAAGCCCTTTTCGAGCTTGCAAGGGCCCAAATCCTTCAAAAAGGGTCTTCCCAGGCCGCGGGCTGCGACTCGCTGTCCGCCAAGGCTTGCCGGAGCCCTTTCTGAGCTTAGGAGGGGCCCAAATCCTCCAAAAAGGGTATTCCCAGACCCTGAGCTGCGACCCGCTGTTTTTGTCCCTTCAAGAACGATATGTGTCTGTAGCTGCAACTGCTGCTGCTATGAAAATGTTTTTTGCGGTTCCATTAATTGTTTTACTGCCGCAAGCACGGCCATCACGGCGTCTCCTCCGCTGAAATCATTCAGACATTATCGTCTAAGAAAGCGCGCAAGCACGCCCGAAGCCACGCACACTTGAAGGAAACACGGGAGCGCACTGAGCGCGTGACGCGGCTCTACTCCTGACGTCTGCCAGTCATTGTCTGGACCCACCACTATACCCTACACCACTCAGCTGTATGGTCTAGTGGTCCGTTTCAACCCCCAGATTCGGAAGGTTGTGGGCTCAATCCCCGGCCATCACTAGGCGGACAGCGCGGCTGTCACCCCACCGCAGTTGGGAAAGGAACCCAGCTCGGGTACTGGCGTAGTTTGGAAAGGAACCAGGCTGGCTCGTCAGGGTGCCAGGGTACAGTCGTGGGGTAGCCCAAAGACGCCGCGCTACACCACTCGAAGGAAAAAACCAGGGCGATAAGGGCAGAAAGAACACGTCTCCGAAACCCCTTTTTGAAGGATTTGGGCCCCAGGAAATGCCAAAAGGGGTTGCAGGAAGTTCTGGGCAAAAGAAGTCTCCGAGACCCCTTTTTGAAGGATTTGGGCCCCAGGAAGGGGCTTGGGAGACAACCTGCTACAAAAGAGGTTTCCGAGACCCCTTTTTGAAGGATTTGGGCCCCAGGAAATGCCAAAAGGGGTTCCAGGAAGGTGTGGGAGACAACCTGCTACAAAAGAGGTCTCCGAGACCCCTTTTTGAAGGATTTGGGCCCCAGGAATTGCCAAAAAGGATCTTCTCGTACATATTTGGGCTTTTAGTCGTGGGCCCAGACGGCGTCTTGTTCGTAGGATGTTAAGATCCTCTCGTTGGATTTGTTTTTGTTTCGTGGGATGACCCCCCTCTCCTGCTGTGCCATGGAAATAAATTCATCATCTCGTAGGCTCTCTGTCAATTGTACAGGGTCATGTTGCTGAAGTCTGATGCGAAATTCGCGCCAGTGATGTTGATGTTCACAGTTTAAGATGTGTATGAGACTCATAGGGTTCCCAGCCCCTCGCAGATATGTCGCGAAGGTGTTGTTCAAAGGCACTCGCTGCCAAGGTGTCGCTTCGTGCATGTAGACTTGCGAAGCGGGGGGGCACTGAGACCAACTTTGGCAACAAGTCTGATGGTATTCTGAGAAAAAAGATTTCGGACCCCAACAGTAAGATTGCAGCGAACAGCAGCAATATTCCGACTCTTCATCGCTAATGAAGCTGCAGGGGCCTTCCGACCAAAGAATCCCATGCCCAAAAAGAAAGCCGCCGAAAGCCACAATTTTCCGACCATCAGACTGCATGGTGGCACTGCTTCAACCTTGCCATCATAGACATAGAATAGCCATGCAAGTACAAGCGCATGCGTGTATTGTGCAGTCCAATCAATCAATGCTTCCACAGCCAAAGCAATGGAAGAACAGTGCGGAAATATGAAGCAATTGGGGGACGGGGGTTGTTCGGAAAAACATAAAATGTTCCCTCTTCTTCCCTCCGTCAACAAAGAGTGTGATTGAATGCATTTGAGGTAAAGATGCAAAGTATGTACACACACAAACAAATTTGTATATATATGTATATTTAAATATATATGTATATATTCATACGTAAAAAAAATATATGCGTATATGCACTTAAAGAGATAAATATATATATATATAGGAAAATTTATATATATATATATACATATATATGTATGCGTGCATACGTACATAAATATATATATATATAAATCCATATGTAAATATATATAAATATATATGTATATTTTTTAATTTACACATTTGTATCCATGTAAATATTTTTGTATATGCACATTTTTGTGTATGTATTTGAAAATAGATATATATGTATGTATCGATCAATATAAATGTATCAATCAGTATATATATAAATATGAATATAAATTTAAATATCTATCTATATAATATGTATAGGTATATTTATATATGTACATGTATATCAATCAAAATTGATAAATAAATGTACTTTTTGATTATGCATTTCACTTACCCTTCACTGCTGTGTCCTTACACAAGATTGAAAATACTGCCATGTGATTCGTGGTTCCTGCACATTTGAAACAATTCTCCAATCACATGGCAACGAAGGCGCCGGGCGGCTATACGACACGCCTAGAAAAATTTTAAGGGCCACAACCGCAAAACGCGCTGGCACGGACACAAACCAACACAATCCAATGCACACCAAGCAAGGTACGATGGCAGCTACCAACTTGACGGTCAACCCTTGACGAAAATACAAAGATTGCCCTGCTGCTTCTCAAAACAAAAAGCCGACCTGTCTTTGTAAAATTTACAAGGCACAATTTCAGTCGCTCATTTTTAAACTTGCACATTGTTGAACTGGGCATAAACAATTTTGAATGTAGTTTACCCATTTCAAAAGTAACCAGTGAAACTTGATGAGCTGAAGGAATCGCGGGTCTATCTACTATTCAAGATTTTGAAAAACCGCATTTTATGGATTTCAAAGATCATCGAATGGTAGATTAGATGGTATCATCAACGAACACCCAGCAGTTCATGGGGGCCGCAATTCTATAGTGTTTTTTTTCCTGTTGCGGTGCCGTTGTGGCGCTAAGCCTCGGTCACATGTACAGACTGCAAAGGTGAAAAGGAAAAGAGGCGTAAACCAAGGCCAACAAACCGGGGAGCGACCAAAAGAACCAAGAACCAATCAGAACGACCCAAACCACTCCAAAAAAACCAGCCAACCAAAACCCAGGGCACCATAAGACGTTAGCTAGGTGAAACTTCCGCGCTCACTCATCTCACGCGTCGATGTTCCAGGCATCAGGAATCAGAATCTTGCATCATCATCTTGCCTGATCACCCTGAAAGGTCATTGCCATTGCATTGCAATTGAAGAGGGTTGCAGCGATTTGCAGCGCTAGTCCACAAGCAAGATATGTCGGCTCTGTATTACTACGCGCACTCGTGCGACAATTTGCAGAATAATTTTTAGTGAAACAGTTTTGGAAAAAAACGAGACTGTTGAGTGAAACTCTCGCATTGAAACTCTTCAAGTGAGAATGGTGGGATGTTCGAGTGGAGAATTATTCTTTGATGTTCACACGTTTGGAGGAAATATTTGAATGATAGATATTGCGGATGCCATCAATGCAAAACCGTTTTAATGCAACCGCTTTTGAAAAAATGTTCAGTGCTGAATTGTTTTAGCCCTTTTTTGCATTTTGAGACAGCATTCGCGTTTTTCCTGTATTGGAAGCTTCCCCAAGAAAAAATTAAGGTGTTTGATGTCAACCCCTCATTGTCAAACCTTGTTTGCTATGGGATCTATTGTTTTTGATTTTTTAATTTTTTTATTTTTTGACATCAAAAATTGAAATTTATTTTTTCACTTGGCTCCAAATTCGCCTTCCTCTGCTTGTCTTCGTTGATTTTTTTGCTTCTGTCTCACTTGCAGAACGTGGGGTTCAGGTAATGGATTGCATCCGCACCCTTGCAAACGTCCAACAAAGGAAACCAAACGGCAACATCGGCAATGTCTGATACACCGACAATTACTCAAGGTGCGCTTTTCGCAGCACCAAATGATGGGTCACGCAGAAGGACAAGGTTGACACCATCATACGCATGAAAACATTAATCCACACAACAAGAATCTCCATCATCTTAACTTCGTTATCTTGTCCGTTTCAGGCGTCATGCATTTTTTACGAACATAGCAGAATTTGTTTGCCTTCCCGTGGCTCAAGGGGAGGCTTAAGGGCTTAAGGGGAGGCTTGCAGGAAGGATCCAAAGACTCAAAAAAATAGTAGCCTTCAGACCTTCAAGGCTTGAAGGAGGCTTTAAGGGGGGGCTTAAGGGTGGCTTGAAGGGGGGCTTCAAGGGGGCTTCAAGGAGGCTTCAAAAGGGACTTCGCCTTCGTGAAGGGCTTTAAGGGGGCTTGAAGGGGGGCTTGAAGGGGACTTGAATTTTTTTGCTCGCCTGCATCGCCTTGGTAGCACTAAGCTAAGGTCGATAAGAAGCAGTGAAACCAGGTGAAACAAGTGAAACAAGGTGAAACGAAAACTTCGAAGCATTGAAGCATAGAAGCATACGAAGCCCGCAGTAAAACTGCGAAAATCATGTACATGCAATGAATTCCCCGCCTCACAAGTTCTCTGCATATCCCATCGCGTGAAGCAAGAAGCGTTGCCATAGGTTCTGCGATAGCTAGCAAAGCTAGCTGATGTATGGCTCCTCACTGTGTGCATCGACCAATTCGGCGGAAAATTGAGATGCTGTTTGTCAATTTTGCGGTTAATCGCGTCTGTTGCTGATTAACCATGTGATACATCTCTCCAGAAATTGCGCACGGAGAAATTTGGAGCCTCGCCGCAACAAAAGAATGCCAAAGTGAGCAGAGAAACCATGAAACACCCCCTTGAGTTGGCTGGCTCAGGGAGCCATATGTGATCTGGGGGTGACATCCTCCAGAGCCGATAGCTCCAGAGTTGTGGGCTAGCAGTGCCCAGAGATCATGGGGAGACACCGTCAAGGGGCGAACCACCCCTGTTCACTCCAAGGCCAGACGGTCAGGTTCACCGAAGTTACTACCTACTGGTGAGGCCAGGGTGTGAACCTGGTTGGTTCAGCGCCTTGTCGAGGCATCTCAACCCGTGGTACATGACCACAGCAGCTTCAGAGTTGCTCTCAGTCTTTGGATGTTTGCAATTGACTCCAGATTGTGATTCAAGTCTGCTGGAGTTCCCGAAAAATCAATCGATTACAAGGCATCCCATGAGGATGGTGGACTCCGGCATATTCTTCCCAATTGCACGGCACATGGTTGTGTAAAGGCTGTTGCAGGACCACAATAAACCATGCACCAGATCCGTTGCCAAAGACCGAAAGTGCGATCTCTGAAAGTTCCAATCGTTAGGTAATGGTCGTGCATGGGGCGGTGGCCGTGCCTTGACCAATGCTGAGGCAAAACCTAGAAAGCTGAGGCTAGTGAATGAGGTTGGGCACCAAGCAGCAGGTGCACATCCTCACTGAGATTGCGATCGCCAAACTTTGAAAGAGACAGACTCGAAGCCAATGGTGGAGAACTACATGCTCTTGACGATGACGGGTGCAGTTTCAGCCCACCCAGTGATATGGCAAAGAGTAAGGACGGTAGCTACAAGTCACCTAAGCAGGTGAAATGTGGCAACACGTCACGGCAGGGCACTTGACGTTGAGGATGCCCGCTGAATGCTACATATCACATACTGATATCAAATGGAAATACTGCTGCCACGCGAGGGACATGGAAAAGCCAGAAAGGAAGAAGGTGAAGAGCTCTTCGTCTCTCCCCGGGGTACATAGAACCGGAGCTCTTACCCCCGTCCTTTCAGCTTTGCCAAATCCCCAGGGCCCATATGCGCGGCTTTGCAGACAGGGGCACAGGCTGCACACTTCTGCAAGTTTATCGGCCGGGAACCATTTTCTTTGTAACAGGAAAACTAGCATGTACTGATATAAAGGGCTGAGCTGAGCAGGTTTTTTTGCTCGCATACATCGCCTCGGTAGCACTAAGCTAAGGTCGATAAGAAGCAGGTGAAACAAAGTGAAACAAGTGAAACAGACGAAGCTTCGAAGCAGCGAAGACAAGAAGCAAACGAAGCTAAGACAGTAGTCTGCGAAAATTATGTACATGCAATGAATTCCCCGCCTCACTTCTCTGCCGTTGTGTGTTCTTCATCATATCGATCGCAGAGTGTCGGTGATGGCTGTCATGCCATCACGCATTCGCATCACTGTCACTCACTATTCAGCGGAAGTTGTGTATTGTAATCACCAAGGAAATTTCAGGCAGTGATGCACAACTTCATGCTTCGCAAGGTTTATGATAACTCGGCAAGACAACAAAAATTGGCGTGTTCGTGTGTCGTCACTGCTGCCTAGCTATGGTAAAACAGTGAAGTGGCAATGCCATCAGTGATGGCAGCGAAATGAACCCACCAAAGTCAGCGGGTTCGGTGGCCTAACTAAAGGCCAGGATTGTAGGCTTGCATTGTCCAGTATGGGGAGACACCGCCAAGGGGCGAACCTCCGGCATCACACCAAGGCCAGACGGTCGGTTTCACCTAAGTTACTACCTACTGGTGAGGCCAGGGTGTGAAACCTGATAGGTTCAACGCCTTGTCGAGGTATCTCTCTTGTGATCATGCTGCATTAGGGTACCATCCCGTCTTCTTTTCCTACTCTTGACCGTGATAGACACTTTGTGCGGCGGTGGTACTTTGCAAGGTCAGCTTGAATCTCGAGCAATGGTGTCCTCCAACCTGTTCCTCCCAAATTGAAAGGCACATGGTTCAGCGGACATTGCCTGGAAGATCTCGATAACAACTTGCAGAAGATCCTTTCCTACGGAGTCCTTCATGTTATGGAAGGTACATGGGCCTGTGGTCATGCCCTTGCAAATGTCGATTCAAACGTGTGAACTTGCGCAAGTGGGTGAAGCCAGACAAAAATCGGGCCAAACAAGCCCCGAGATGGTGGGGGCGATCTTGGAGTGAGAGAGATATGGTCGAATGCTCCGCAGGAGTTGGTCATCCAGGTGACCAAGGGGTACGTTTTCTGTGATGCAGAGTATCTGGGTCATTGCATGCACATGATTTTCGCAGGTCACTGCCTCAGCTTCGTTTGCTTTTTGTCTTCACTGCTTCGAAGCTTCGCTGTTTCACTTGTTTCAATGGTTTCACCTGTTTCACCTGCTTCTTATCGACCTTGCTTAGTGCTACCGAGGCGATGTATGCGAGCAAAAAAATGATGCAGAGTATCTGGGTCGGCAACCAAATGAAAGGGGGCCGGGGTCTGGCAATGTTCCGGACGGATCTTGCCATTTGCTGGCATAGCCTTTGGCGGAACTCCAGCCTGGATGGAAAAGCGGACAGAGTCATGCGAGGGCACGAGCTTGGCAGCCATGTGAACATGGAGAAAGCCTTCAACAAACATAGCATCATATCCCACTGAAGGTTCAGGTCGGGCAAGATCAGCAGGGACCACGCCTGTAGCAAGCTCCAGGGTGTGGCCTACTGAGTTGGCATCACCACTCGTGGTGACGAATTGCTGCTGTAAATTGAGCGAAACTTGTTTAGTAGACAGGC
>VSDK01022608.1:0-25528 GCA_009767595.1 Symbiodinium kawagutii
CCGGCGGACATGATGCTTGGCCGTACTCTGCCAATTGCTAAGAAACTCGATGCCTGTAAAGCGGATCAGTGTCGCCCTATAACAATCTTACCCCAGGTTTATAGGATTTGGGGAAAGGTGGTTACCAAACGGTTGATTAGATCCCTTTCCGAGTACCTTCCAAAGCAAGTAACGGGGTTCTTGGCTGGGCGAAGTGCCCACCAGGCAGCGTATAACTTTCAGGCCTGGATTGAAATGCAATCTAACAAGGCAAGACAATGCAGTGGAGTAACGTTAGACCTCATCAAATGTTACAACCTAGTGCGCAGGGCTTTTGCAACACACCTGATGCGAGCCTTCCAGGTGCCAGAAGCTGTCATAAAAAAATGGGTTCAGACGCTATCCCCACTACAAAGATACTGGGACCTACACGGCCAAGTTAGCACACTCATCCCCACTTCGACCGGATTGGCAGAGGGAGATCCAGTAGCAGTAGTGATAATGATTCTGATAGGAGCCTTGTGGGTGTACAATAACCCATGTGATGATGAAAGTACCTTCTTGAATGCTTATGCAGACAATTGGGCTTGGGCCACTCTTTTGAACCAGCATCATCAGACAATCGCGCAAACCACGGCGGATTTGTGTGAAGTGGGGGGATTACGAGTTGATCCTTTAAAAACCTGGATGTGGGCCACTCAGCCCAAGGATGTATCAGAAGTACATCAAGCTATTTCAGTGCTAACTCCTGAGGGTAACCAAGTCAATCAAGTTCCCTTTGCCAAAGACCTTGGCATGCATATGCATTACTCCGGAAGAGCAACCATGGGAACTCAGAGTGAACGGTTCCAAGAAGGATATCGTCGGTTGAATCGGATCAAGCAACAGAAATGGCCCCTTAAGGATAAAGAACACATCATCCAGGCATCCGTTTTTGCAGCGGCTATGCATGCAGCAGAAGTGGTACCAGTCAATGCTGAGAGCATTCGAACCATGCGCAGACATGTCGTTGAAGCCCTTCTCCATACACAGAACAAGACCATGACTCCCATAGCTACAACCATGATCTTGAAAGGTGGGACCCCGAATTTCATTTGATTTGCCTTGCTATCAAGCATGCGAGATACTGGTTGCTCCAGGCCTCTGACGAAGGTAGAAAAGCTTTTTGTGCCATTGCATCCAAGCATACCGGGACCCCGGGTTCGCAACATGGGCCCGCCAGTGCATTTGCTTTCTACATTGGTAAGCTTGGTTGGAGCATGACTCCTGCAGGGTACATCCAGGTAGGAGCCACGGTAACATTGCAGATTTGGCAAAGTGCCTACCAGGAAATGGTGGAGTGGGCAAGGGCGGCATGGTTAGACCAACTGCTCACCACACACACAGACCGTACCCACTTGTACTTCATGAGCCCATGTGACACGGTAGGCACAAACCAAGTGCTGAACACGTTTCCAGACCATATCCGTAATATCTTGCTTTGCGAAATATCACAGGCATATCAGACTGGATATCAACAGACACATTGGGATCACGAATGCGAGGGGAAGTGCCCCCTCTGCGGGGAGCTTGACACCAGAGAACATAGATATGTAGAATGCCAGGCAATGGATCACCTGCATCAACGCCACAGTGATGCCTTGCATATCCTTCAGGAAGACTACCCTGGTTGGATCCATTTGCCTGTCCTGTACCAACCCACGACATGGGAATTTGTTAAGACGCTATGCTATGCCATCCCTGAAAACCCGATCCCACCAGAAATTCTTGAAGCTATCCATGAAACAGGATCCATTCCAGTCTTCTATACAGATGGGAGTTGTCAGGGACAAGCTGTCCCCAGTTCAAGATACGCCTCGTATGCCATCATGCTCGATATGTTAGATAATGACCAAGACCGCTGCCACCAAGCAGATAGATACCTAGCTTCTCAGAATCAGCCGGAAACTTTCATGTGCGTTTCATCTGGTAGGTTGCCAAAACAACAAGGGATTCATAGAGCTGAAACCTTGGCTCTTACCTTGCTGTGCGAGGCCTTTCCTGCCTTCCATGCTCATACAGATAGTAGTGTAGCTCGTTCGGCTTTTTACTTGGCCCAGGAAGCACACAGCCCTCTTGCCTTTCATAGTCACCCGGATTTTGACCTTGTCCAGCGTATGTGGAACTGCAGGTCGAAGCAGCAATGCATCTTCAAGGTAAAAGCACACCAGACGGACTATACGGGGGTTTCTGCTATTGAGGTATATCATTCACTGGGTAATGAAGCTGCCAATGATGAAGCTATTCGAACCAACAGGGAACATCTACCAAGTGTGTTATCAGAACTTCGGGAATATCAACAAACCTTGGATAGTCAACGGGAAAAACTCGCCAAAGTCTATTCGTACCTAGCGGATTTGCAATTGTGTCGCATGCAAACGGATGGACAAACCACCACCCAACCAATGCAGCAACCTATGCAGCAACCAGTGCATGACGACCTTATCACACTTTTGAAGAACTGGACGCCGGCACATCCTTGGACGCCCACTTCAACTTTTCCGGAAGAGAACTTGAAGTTCTGCGCATGGGGGTGGCAAGCTGCATGCGCAGTACTGGATTTTTGCAGAGCTTGTCAATGGCCGTCCGATGGCCAACCAGTGGCGGGCCAACAGTTGGGCATCTCGTGGATTGAACTCAGTTTTGGTCTAACGTTTTTCCTCGGCACGTGGTTGCCGGTACGACGGAAGAGTGTGGACGGCGAAGCCAGATTGGTATGGATACGAAATGCAACAGATGCGGTGACACAACATGTCACAGTTTCTGAGCAAGCTGATGCGGTGAGTAAACTTTTCCGTCAAGTGCAAGCGCTGTTGGGATATCCCCTTTACCCGGCTGACAGATTCGGGCGGGTTCGTTCTTTATACGTACTTGGTGAATCACAGATGAGCAGAGGATTCCAGACCAGGCCCTCGTTCCCTGGTCAAGAACGCGTGATAGACATGGTTTCTGCATACCTCAACAGCCATCGACAGCTGCCTGAGATCTCTGGTGAAGTTCAGCAGTGGGACGTTGATCGACCATTGTCGCAGGTGCCTTTTCAGAAGCTGGTGGTACGAGCTGTCCCCATTGTGCGTTCTGTTAAACAGACCATGATGGCTTCCGCGCTGGTAACAGACCAGTGACACGTCGCAATGGACTAAAGGGTTCACTCTTGGGCTCCGCCGGGGAGTGGGCCCTTTCACAAGATGACGAG
Organism: Symbiodinium kawagutii; assembly: GCA_009767595.1. Lineage (NCBI taxonomy): Eukaryota > Dinophyceae > Suessiales > Symbiodiniaceae > Symbiodinium > Symbiodinium kawagutii. Next base: position 3,215 of record VSDK01022608.1, read on the forward strand.
GTTGGTTGACAAGCATATTTCTTAATAGAGGTTTTTCAACCACCAACCAGACCATTAAAGGAGACAATTCTTGACATGGGGAAGAAAAACACAGCACGCCAGCAATGTCACAATGTGTTCACAATATATCCAGGATATTTGAAGCACTGGAAATTTCCGCTGAAACCTAAGAGTCATATTATGGGCAAGTTTCTTATGTGATGCAACAAAATGTGAGTGTTGGCAGCAATTGGTTGAGTGGTCATCCAACAGTATCTTTGGAGTCTGTCAGAAGCACCAGGAACATTGGCAAGTTCGCAGTGCCAATGAAAGCAACTACGAATGTTTTTGCCTGGGAATTAGCTTGATATGGTTTTACCATGAATGGTGTGTTAGTAGTGGCAAAATATGTAGTCACTTGTACACTTGTACCGTTAGTATCTATTTTCCAAAAGAGAAAGTTGGCACTGTGGAAGATCAAATCGCTGCTAACTAGGTTGTACTTTGAACATGCGCGGACAACTGACTGCGGTACCACTGGACTTGTTTGCCCGCTGCACATATGGCCCGTTCCTGGATTCTGTGGTGCTGCCTCTGCCTGCCGAACCGAACGCTTTTTCTGCTAACTATGTTTGCATCAGACGGTTACGAATTCTTTGCACTTGGTCATTGGTGGTTGAATCCCGTAGCAGCTCGAGCGAGCTCTCAAGAAAGATTGGACTAACTGGTTTGGTTGTTGAAGATTGATTTGTTACCATCGCCCATGGCTAAGTATGGATCAACATCCCTATCAAATATCATTGAAATATCATGAGGCAATGACTCTGATCGCACCTTTCCGTTTCAGAAAGACTCAGAGAGAAAGTTGCGAAGCAGTCACATACTGAGTGGCTAGACCCGTACTCAATTCTCATCTCCACCCCTTTTTGTTAGTTAGTACCCCCTATCATCAACCGCTATTGACCATCACCAATTCATGGAATCCCTGGGGCCTTTGCAACTCTCGAGCTCCGAAAAAGTGCAGGTGAACGAGCAGATGGAGAAGGAAAGGGCGGTTTCTGGGCTGCGGATTGCTGGAGCCTGTCTGGTAAGCCCAACCAAGCAGGCGACACTAGGGCATTTGCACCCAGCCAAACGTGGTATATCTCACCGATGTATCGGGTATTGGAACCCCCCCCAAGAACCAGTCATGTGAGTCAAGCGACGTCGCATGATCGACAGTTTTGTTTGGGCACATGATCAACAGGGGCCAGATAGATCGTAGTTCTCTCACCCACGGACGTATACTAGTCCTATCCCCACTTCAACTGCTTTTCTGAACTTTTAACAGCCGCATGACTATTTCTAAAGATGTTGAGGTATCAATACACAACTCCGAGTTCAAGGCAAGTTCAATGCATGCAAAGTTCGTACATCGTGAGCACTTTCTTTCAAAGAGTGGCCAAAAAACATCAAAACATCATCGATTGATTAACTGATATTAACTGTGATATTCTCCGTTGTTGGTGGTTACTATTACTCCCAATGAGTAACCATCATTACCCATCATTTCCCATTCTCTTTCCTACTATTGTTTGTCCATGCTTATGGGCCATCATTGTCCATCCTCAACCATCCTGAACGATCAACCCCAAGGTGCGGCTGCTTTGGTTCAATTTCTTCAAAGATTTGGGTGTTTTTAAAATGCGGGTACCCCCAAATCATCTTTTTATATGAATCATTCAAGGTAGTAAACCTAATTTTGATAGTGGAGTGGTCATCCATTTCTGGGGTCCCCTGTTTTGAGAAACACCCATTTGCTGCTTCACAACAGTAGTTGAAGGTTTGCCGTCGTTGTCAGAGGAGGAGGTTCTACTCAAGACACTGAGTGAGTCCACCTTTGGTGAAGATGCTCCATGTCAGTGTACGGTCATTTGACAGGAAAATGTTGCTGCCTACACATGGAGTGTGAGTAATATCCTGGTGGTGGTCAACAATAATAAGTATGATTTATTAAGAATAGTTGCATTCCCTGTTCTTGCTGGACTGGTCTCATTAACTACCATGAACGTCCATTCACCCCATTAACCATCATATTCCCTGTTTTTGACTACCATGAATGATTATCTTATCCTTCGTTTTTGACCGCGATTAACCATTGTACTCCCCTGACACATGAATTTTCCATCCCCATCCTGGAGCCAAGGAAGAGGCAAAGGTGAGAAGGGAAAGGGCAGAGGGAAAGGCGCGCAGCTAAGGGAAGTCTGACCTTCGGAACATGACTGTCGTCCTGAAAAGATGTGGCGGTCCAGCGACTAACCCTGCCAAAAGCTGCAGTAACCAATGGTGGGTTTCTTGTTATTTTTGGTGAAAAAAAGCTGAACATACAGGCTGGGTTTGATTTTTTATTTGTTATTGTTTGTTCTTTCGTGGAAGAACCTCAGAAACCAGATTTCGATTCCGTCTTGGGTTCGTGTGCTGGAGTAGATATATCAGCAGTTCTGGGGTAAGCTTGCTGACTGGTAATCCATCAGCAGCAGTTATATAGCTGTCCACTCAAAGGGACAGCTTGTGTTGTTAACCTAATTACTATATCAATGATTAACTATTGTTGACCTAAGGTTTCTCTACCCATCATTAACAACTATTTGCCATTATTTTTGTTAACCTATCATCCTACCAATATCTAGTATTGTCACCCATTTTCAACCAAATTCTTTGTTATCCACTCTTAATCATTACTATACCTACTACACCTACTATTTGTCATGGACCTACTATACCCATCTATTGTTTGTTATGAACCTACTATACCTACTATTTGCCACCGTTATCCACTGGTTCCTCTAGCCATCATTAACCACGACCCTCCTCTCCCAGGTGGCAAGGCGAGCGCCGGCTCGGCCATGCCGAGCGCTTTCCCAGGTGTGATGACGCTCGGCGGTGGTCGGGGTCGCCCCTGGTGCGACCAATGGGATGGTCATGGAGCCTTGAGCAAATAATTTTGACGCTGCCTCATATGCCTGATTTGCATATTTATAATTCGTTATAGATTTATATGCAAGTATAGATCTATGGATCCTGGTATTTATATCAGTGATGACCATTTATGATAGTTATATAAGGGTATATGTATATATTATCATATGACTTTTGACTATCTCAACATATCTAAATCAACAAAGGTATACCCTGCACATTCTGTGCGTGCTCCCCTGCTGTAGCGCAAGACTGGCAAACAGACCCAAGGACAAGAATAGAAACCAGCATAGGCGAATCCACGTCTCCATGGGTCTTGTGCTACATGGGATTATACTACACTGTTCTAATTCGTGTCTGTATGGTTGCCACCTAGAATGGGTCGGCAAGATTACTCTGCTGAAAATGACCTGGGCCTGGATAACTCACCATTGAGAGATGAGTTTTACCGATTGGACATGGTGATTCTGTCACTTTCATGCTAGTTTTACTGGAGGGTGTACCAATAAACAGGTCATTCTCCATTTGCCTTTGCCCGCAAAGAGTCACCCCCCAGCTACCCTTCAAAGGTGGCAAGGTTTTCTATACCACAGCCCAGCATTGGCTACAACGTTATGAAACGATTGAGCAATCCTGCAAACATTACTGATTGTATATTAACCACTCAACAAATGCTTAACTAGCTGGTTACTGGTTGACAATAGGTGATAATATCCAACAGCTGAATAGGGTAATATACCAACTACTGTAGATATGAATGTGGGTCAATATTAACCATCCAAAAAGGGGGTCGATGCACATCCCAACAAAGACTAGTTTGGAGATTTATGGGATTTCCACGAGGTTTGCAGGCTATTGACCCACAGCCAAATGTGTTCCGAAAAGGAGCCAACTCTGGTGTCCTATGGCATTTTCCGCAAACTTTCAATGCAGAGGCAATACATCATCTGTTTTTTTTGCAGTTTGATCAAATACGATCATTGAACGTTTGCCATTATTAGTCATAAATGATTCATCAGCATGTTACTATGATTTTGAACCATCATGAACTGACTATGATTATGATTCCATTATTATGTGTTGCAATTGTTCATCCCTGTGCCATGTTAATGACATTCATCGACCACCATCATTGATCATTGATGCCCCATCATTGCCTATTGCTAGTTGATTATTCCATTCACCAATATCATTGTTAGTTCATTGCTTCATCACTGATAAACCATCATTTGGAGCATCATCAACTATACTGGTTGGTAAGCCATCATTAGTTGATGATTCATCCATTAACCATTGTACCATGATCAATAGTTGATCATTATGATCATTAGTTGATTGATCATAATTAACCATTAGTTTAACTATTATCATCATCATTATCATTTGTTGACTATTACTATTATTACTTGTTTATTATTCTACCATATGATTCATTTTGATGATCATAGACCCTTCACCATCCACTCCGTTGCTCGCCAAGGCTGCCCCCCAACATGATGCGGCCCATGATGCCCATGCGGCCGATGGCGGGCGGATTTCCGGGCGGGTGCCTGGGCGGCACTGGTGTGGTGGTGGTGTTGGGCCAAGAATCGTAGATGAGGAGGTGACATCAGGGATGGCAAAGAGTTAGGATATGGAGAAAATCCTGAGTTAAGATGATATTTGGCATTTGGTAAGAATTGTTTGGGGGTTATGAAAGAAACATTGGGACATTGCCAGCTATCTCAGTGTCGTTTTCCAATAGGCTGCTCGCTGCTCGGGGACCCCGAATTAGAACACCATCGAAATTTCCAAAGCACCTGAGCAATCATGGCCAATTACTGGCTGGATAATCCACTAATAGAACTGGTGGTTTCCATTGCTGTGTCAGATCACCAGAGGGTATACAGCAAGTTTCTTGAGATGGCTATTGTCTAGTGTGGCATGGCCGACCATGACAAGCCATCCGATTCTCTAGCATGCCGTAGCTGGCGCTGCGGTTAAAACAGTTCACGCAGCCATCGAAGTGCAGTACATTTCTGCTGCAGTTGTTGTTGTTGTTGTTGTTGTTGTTGTTGTTGTTGTTGTTGTTGTTGTTGTTGTTGTTGTTGTTGTTGTTGTTGTTATTGTTGTTGCTGCTGCAGTTCTTGTTGTTGTTCTTGTTATTGTTCTTCTTCTTGTTGTTGTTGCTGCTGTCGTTGTTGTGAATTCACAGTGTTGGTCATTTGATGTTGGTTCGCCCCCTTTGATTGTTGGTCATGAAACAACTGCAAAGATCATACTGTTGTGTTTTGGCCATGGGTTGATCATGTTCTATGAAAAATCTGTTGAGACTCCAGCACTACAGTTGCCAGGTGGCTAAAGTAGTTTCATACTGGATGTTTGTGATGTTTCTTTAGCTCAGGCACTTCAATCTGCCGGCTTGGGTTTTAATGAGAGAGAAAAGTCCCAGTAGTATTATCACTATGAATACAGAGTAATGAATAGTTGATATTGATCATGATGGTCAATAGTAGTGATGATTGTGATGAATAGGCCAACAGACTAAAACCAGAACTGGTTGAGACTGGAAAGGTCCCTTTTCTTGATCTTTCTTTGATTTATCTTTGGCGTGCAAACTCATCATTACAGCCAACCCCACACGTGCAAGTTTCAAATCGACTCTGCTGTAGTTCAGTGGAAGGAACGATGAGCGTCCAAAGAATCATCCTTGAAAGAGGTCAGTGTTGATCATGAATTTACCTGGGGTCATGTCCATCAAGCTTTGTGATTTGGCAAATTTAGATCGATTTGGCCATTTACATGGGGTAATCTTCATGGATTTGGCAATTTTTAGATCTTGACATCTCAAACTCAAACAGCTGAGACATCGGAAGGATAGTCAGCTGGATGGTTATGAACATAGCCATCCATAGCCACCATCCATAGTTTCGTGATGAACATGTGCCACCTTTCATACTTCATAGCCATGAAATCTGAACACTTCTGGATGGTGGCACCAGCTGCGATGCCAAGCCGACTTCCGGGGCCGGTGCCAAGCCAAGGATGCCGGGGATGCCAATGCCCATGCCTGCCATGGGTCGCGGCATGCCCATGATGCCTCAGGCAGGGCCAAGCGTGGCTGCCAGCAGTTGATAACGAGGAATTACGGGCTGTATGATCATGGGCACCAGTGGTGGTAAACTAGAGAACAAGTACTGGTTAATATTGATGGTTAGTGATGGTTAGTGATGGTTAGTGATGGTTAATAGTGGTGGCTATTGGTGGTTCATGTGGTTGATAGGCCATGGGTTGATAGTGGTTAATAGTGGTTGATTCAAGTGATAATCATGGGAACTGGTGGTGAACTAATTGACAATAATGGTTAGTGACGTTCAATAGCGGGTGATAGCAACACATGACTAATGATGGCTGATAGGGCCTAGTGGTTTATGACGGTTAGTGATGCTCAGCGATGAACCAATGCACCATTCTAATCTCAAGTTCCGTGCAAGATGTCGACCGCACTCCAAATAGACCTAGAAGGTTTTGTTTGTTGATATCTCATCATATATATATATGTTGTACATCTATCTATTCACATTTATCTATAGATTTGTTTTATGTATCTATTCATATGCACACGCAAGTCGATTGCTGTGCAGATTTCGCAATGCATGGATATTTGTGGACTCCATCATTTGCAGTCCCACATAGGCATAATATGCGCATGTTTTATTTCTACAAGCTTGCTGGTAGATTTTGCTCGAGCGAATTCCTTTCCTCTAGAGTATGCTGGGATAAAGGTTTTTCTCCAATGTCACAAAAATCGCTGATTAGATGATGAAGCGATTCAATGAAGTTTTCCTGGTGGAGTGATTATGTTTCATTCTGGGGAACATATGTGACAAGGCGTGTCTCAAGGCACAATTGTTTGTCCATGAATGGTCCTGCTGTCATGACTATAGATTTGGATGATTCGGGATGCCCCCCATCATTGTGATATAGCCATATCTACATGTGTCTACAAACAGACATTAATTGACATACATATACCATCCTGTCTGGATTACTCGGTTTTGTCTAATCATACAGTAAAGTTATGGTCAGTTCAGAAGTTGAGACACCGCAAATCTGCCAGCACAACGCAGGGTCAAGGGGTCATGACTGGCTTGATTATCTACCTGGTTTAACCCCTGGTAGATCAACCTTTCTTATCTGCTTACACCTGGTTGCAATACCTGGTCGGTTATAGCTAGCACTAACCTGGAAATCTTGTGTTCTACCGTTGTACCTGCTTATATACCTGGCCTGGAAGATCAACACACCAATCTCACAACACGCTTCCCAGATAGTGGTCGGTTGCTTGATTTGGGTAACATAAGCAACCACCGACTTGGCATCCGACTCCTCCGCATGTGGTTGTCCACAGTCTAAATATGGTGGTTTCTGAAAATAGAGGACTCAAAAAATGGTTGGCTTGTTAATTTTCAATGATTCATATGGGATGATTTGGGTCTACCTCTATTTTGAGAAATGCCCAGACGGTCTGAAGGTTATGGAGCAAATCCTTGATTCGTTGCTACCACCCCCCAGCTTCATGTTTGGGTATACTAGGAAAGAAACTTATGTGCTGAGTGGGTTGGCGTCTATACTCTTGACCTTCCGCAAACGTCGTTGCTGCATGGTTTTATTCTCAAGCACCCCCGCATGTTCTATTTTGTTGTCCAAATTCATGTCCTGTTCTTGGTAAGGTGTTTGAGATTGATTTTCATAGAAACTAAACAAACCAAATTGGAGCAACAAACTGCATATGTTTTAGGTACGTTATATGTAATTATGTATTTTTATGTATATATACCTTTTTGATGTAATATATTAGATATTTACATTTTGAGCTTTCAATGATACGCATGGGTATGTAACTATTGGTATTCATATGTTTGAGACCTGTCTATAGACTTTTTTCTAATGGATTCCTTTACTATATAATTACATATATAGATATGTGTATATAATTGCATATTATCAGTTTGATATGTGTCCAAATAACCCACATATGAATCCCAGCAAATCAATGAATAGGACAAATATGTAAGCATAAACATGGAGCACATGTTGATGATGATTAATGATGGTTAATGATGTTTAACGATGATTAATAATTGATTCTTAATGAGTAATGGTTTAATCTGTGCTTAATAACCATTTATTAACCATCATTAACCATAATAAGAAATAATCATCATTAACCATACTAAGAAATAACAATCATTAACCATAACTATTAAGCATCATTAACCATCATAATCATCATCTTTATCATGGTGAATGATCCCCCCCGCCTATGCATCCAACATCGGCAGGGCATGCCCTTGATGCGTCCGATGATGGCCCGGCCCATGAATCCGCAAGCCTTGGCGCCCCGGTTTTCACGTGACGACAACAGCGGCACGGTAGTGCCTGGTGGCTTGCACGGTGGAAAACGAAGGGTCACATAGTAGTTGGATAGGGGTTTAATGGTTAGTAGTAGTGGTTTCATAGTTGGTTTAATGATCTACTAATGTATTAGTAGTGGTTTAATTGTGGTTGATAATGGTTGTTCTGGGTAAGAGTGGTTTCATGGGGGTTTAATAGTTGGTTTAATGATCTATTCATCGTTTGATAACCTGAGAAGTTGGTTAATGATCTATTTATGATTTTATTTTGTGGTTTAATGTTGTGGTTGATCTACGAATAGATGGTGTATAATGGCTGAAAAATAGATGGCAAAGATGACCGTTAGTTTTGGTTAAACAAGCTAATTGATTCTCAATCAGATGGTGAGAATCATGATCATGATTGTTCTTAATCATGATGAATGTCAATAAGTTGGTTACTGATGCTTAATTGACGGATATGAACAATGAATTGATGGTTGATAATGGTTGATAATGATGAATAATGACGGTATGTATGGTACAATGACTATAAATCAGCTGTCAATGAAATGGTTTCGCCTATATGGTGGATTCTCAAAATAGGAGACCCTCCAAATCATCCAATATTAACCATTTATAGTAATACATAATAAGCCAACCGTTTTTGGGGTTCCAATTTTTGTTGAGAAACTACCATGTCAATGATTTGATATTATGTTTAACATATTATATACCGTAGTATCTTGATAAATGATTATGTAACTACAACATGCTAAATAAGTTCAATCACTGTAGCGTTGGCAGCTGTCAGTCCACGCGACCCGCACGCGACCCTCGAAACTCTGCGATGAGCGTTCAACCGAACAAACCTCCCTTTATCCAACCATCATCAACCGTTGACATCAAGGGGCGATGGGTCAAGGCTTTAACCAACCAACTAATGGGGGATAGGTTCACCAACAATAGTGGGGAAAACAATGGTTGATGGGGAAACTAGGGGAACGGGGTTTTGACCCACTGCCAAGTGTGAATGTGTCATTATTATCTTCTTTTACTGAGTACATTAACCTTGCCTCACCATGATGATTAACACTTGCGACCATAATCGAGCAGCACTAGCCATTTTACATCAATTATTGATCATCATCAACCACCATTTGCCACAAACATCAATCATGATCAACCATCATTACCATCATTAACCAGTGACAACCATCATCACTTATCAGTTAATCACTGGTTACATACTCATTAACCATCATGATTACCATCATTACCATCGTTAATCAAGATGACCATATTCATCAATCATGGTAATCATGATGGTAATCAGTACCATTCATTAACAATCATTACCAATCATCAATTATTCATCCTTGTTGTTGTCATTTTTCAACTCCATGACCCATTGCCGTGGCTCCATGAGTGCCATCAGGAGAGCTTGGGACCGCAGCAGCAGAAGCAGCCACTGGTCCAGCTGTGGGCAGTGCCGTGTGTTGCGGTCGCCAGCGTTGCTGTTTAACCAGCTAGGGCAACTGGGTGGGAGCTTGAAACAGGGCTTAGAAGTGAATGGGGATGGGTCATAACCAGCAATACTGCAAGTAATGATGATTGATTATGGCTAGTGATATTATACGCCCAGTTCATTCCAGATGCGCACCCAAAGCAAATGGTCTTTCATTACGATTTCAATCATCATGAATGAACTATTCGAGTTTCAATCTTCATTCAAGCATATTGAAAACAAAACGTTCAAGGTGCACTGGGTTCTGAGTGTTTCATGTTTCCTGTTTCATTTCTCACGTGCTGTTGGAGTTGGTGGTTTTACAGGCTATCACTCCATGATGCCAACTACACTCCGGTAATCTAACATAGCTGGCTGGAAAGTCATTGGATTGTCTAGAGAAACCCTTGAAAACCATCATTATTTGGTGGATTTTCTGCCTCCTCATAACCAGCAAATATTTTCACATCCAGAGGTTTGGACAACCACGCAGCCTATGAATTGGGTATCTCTGCTTATACTCGCAGCTGAGTCTTTTCTACAACACATGGGGGTACAACCTGCTCATGCCCCGGTCTTTGTCCATGTTGAAACTTACTATCTGAATGTAGTTGTATGATATGTTCTGGGGCTATTGTGGGGTTTGACCGGTGGGGAATGGAACAGGGTATCTCTGATATTTGCTGGGCAGAATTTGCTACGGCTTGCTTAAGCATGAAACTTGCTTACAAATCACCAGCTCGCTGTGTTTTTCAGCACTGGCCGATGCACCAAACCAAGCGTTTCCAGCCCTTCAAGACTTTCAGCAATGTACTTTTACCGGCATAAGACATTGACCATGCGAATCTTGATCGGCTTGAATTCAGGAGGTAGACCAGACCTTCCATGCCAAACCCGACAAAATTCAGGCCTCTGGAAATTTGTCTGCTTTTCTCGCATAGAGCTGGGATGCGTGATATTGCAGAATTCAACAAAGACAGCGTTCAATCTCAAGGTTTCCGACAGGAAGCCAGGGTTTTGCGTCAAAAAATGTTCAAACATCTGATGCTTAGATTGGTACGGAACCACATCACACTTGTTACGGGGTGCAGTGAGCTTCAAATTTTCGTCAACATAGTTCTGACATGCTCTGGGCATCCGTACATGTACACAAGCAGCCCCCAACACGGCACTTTCTCAGGCATCTGGGAGCACCTTGGATCAATAGGGCTGGGTCGTTTTGACGAGGCGGTGGTCGCATGTAGCTACATTTGCTATCATATCATATACCTTATCAGGCATCGGGTGGAGCCAATGAAAGGGTTTGTCCAGCCGGAATCAGTGGTTCCTCAAACCATCTAAACTTAATCGTCTTGATCGTTTGGAACTAGGTAACATGTTGTGACCCAATTGGACACACGGTACGGTACTTTCCATCCCTGCAATGATGGTGCTTCCCTGCACGGAGATTCTAAACCCTCAAAGATGGGTCTAGACGGGTAATGGGATAGCGACACTAGGGTGCTCTGTACGACCAATTTCTATGAGTGTAAATTGGTAGTATGTGTGTCAATGTGCATTTTGCAAGATTTGACTAGCTCATGCTTTGTACAACTAGGAACCCACTTTGAAACAGCGGGACCTTTGATACACCAACAAAACATTGTATTGTCAAGAATGTGAATGTGGTGATTTTCTAGGGCTATTTGCAATGCAAACTCCAAGCCATAGGGCTTTTCAACCACATTGTTGTAGGAAGACTGTGTATTTCTTTGAGGTACAGAGGAACTGTTTGTTGCAATCTCCCAGCCAACTCACCAGATGATTGGTTCGCTAACCATGGGGATATGGGCTATGGGTGATTCTCAAAATTCTCAAAGTGGGGTACCGCCAAATCATCCAGTTTATCAACCATCTACAGTAATAACACATCCATTTTTTTGGGTCTCATATTTTAAGAAGCCACCAATGTGAGAGCCACGAGTTATAGTTGGAAGCATATTACATTCACCAAAGGAATGCTGCCAACACACATGGGCAGGCTTTCCTTAGATGCACAAAACCAGCAGCTTCATGCCCGGGCATTTCCTTCCGAAAGCATAGCATTGCAGGTCGTGAGGCACATGCTGGATGCCCATCACCATAAGCATCAGATTCCCATGTTCAAACCTATACTCAGAGGTTGGAAATGCAATCAGTCAGACATACCTTGGACATCTTTGGACCCTGCACCTGTTGCCTTGGTCCCACGGGTTTATCATCCCAATGGACTAGCCACAGCCATCACAAGGTCGAACGGGTCGTACCGGAGGCCACACCGTACCCGCCGCCCCAAGGAACGTCTCTACGCCCACAACGTTCGCTTGCGACCGGACTTGGCGGGCAAACTCACTGGGATGATGCTGGGCAGCAAGCGCCGTTCAACGCATGGCATCTATCTATCTGTCTGTCTGTCTGTCTGTCTGTCTGTCTGTCTGTCTGTCTGTCGGTCCATCCATCCATCCATCCATCCATCCATCCATCCATCCATCCATCCATCCATCCATCCGATTCTTTGTTTGTTTGACAATCTTACACATGTTTCTTGATTGTTCGCGCTTGAAGCATCTGCGATTTCACCGATCTTCGCACCAGCATTTTAGCCTCGAAGGAATGTGGAATGTGATTACATTTTTTCAAACTATCATGCAATGGTATATGATTGGCTGTCGACATTCTATATATTGATTGTTTCAACTCCTTTGAACAAGCATTTTGACAACCGCTCATATAGTAGTTCTACCTCTTTTTTCACCAACCTTTTGGGAACTGTTAAGCCACTGGTCAGTCATTAACTCCTAATCTTTCGTGTACTTCACCCAGCCCATGGAGTTACCATTCCAAGCACTCATCCAGATGATCAAGTGACCAAGTGACCTGAGCCAGCTGAGGATGTTAGAGTTGCCCAACTCGGAAATTTTGAGCCTCTTGGAATCCGATGAGCAGCTTGGATGCAGCGATTCAATCGCGGCCGGGCTCATGGTTCAGTTGCGCCCTGGGGGCCGTGTTCGTTCCCGGCGGCAATGACCATGGTATGGTTGGCATCGTTGGTGAAAATATTGGTCTGTCCTTACGGGGTGGGCTTCAGCCGTACAATCCGAACAGGTTGTTGCCTGGTAGGTACTCCAAAGTTTGGACAATCGAATAGTATTTGTGCCCACAGATATGCCTACATGTACATATCATACTCATGTAGGTTGCAGTTTTTGCCAACCTGCTGCCTCCTCTAAGAGGGACTCGGGGGGGACCCCTGGAAACAGAGAGAAGAATAATAATCATGATCATGTACGGTATAGTTATTCATACAGTTATGTCTTTTCTGTTTGCGTTGACAAGTTGTTTTTCTGCATATAATATATGCATACACATTTTTTTCTGCATATTATACACAAATTCTCACAGTTTTTTCTGCATATGATATACATAATTATACAAAAAGTTATCTATGTGAGTCATTTAGGATACGGATATGGCCTTGGGTCAAAACCCTGTACCCCTGGTTCCCCATTGTTCACCATTGTGTTCCTTATGAGTCTGTTGGTTATTGTCCCTAGAAAATTGGTTGGTTATTATTGACCCAGCTCGCCATATAGCAAGGCTACTGCCAGGGCTTCAGCTCCCGAGGAAGCTGAAACAGAAGATCGCAGAGGCCGAAGCGGTGCTTGAAAAGCAGAAGTCCACTGCGGCAGTTTGAGCGAGCCATCGACGCGTCCAGTCGTCTGGAAGGTTTCTGAAAGATGTTCAACCAGATATGGCGAGCTGGGTCAAGCAGTTAACCATCAATAATGGTAGATAATAAGCAACAACCTATAAGGAAAACAATGGTGAATGATGGTTAACTGGCAGATATATGCCACTAGTTAACTAGTGGGAAACATTCCCAGATATGGCAGATTAACCAAATGATGCCATTAGTGTTCAACCAGATGTTACCATCATTATCAACTATTTTTAATCACTAGTTAACCGTGGGTGGTTCAACCACCAACCAGTTAAGGTGGTTACGGAAATAGCCAAGTTACTTGGATACACACATGTTTTTGAAGTTGCTTGAACACAAATGTTTTTGAAGTTACTCGGATACACATGTTTCCGAACTTACTTGGATACACATGTTTCTGATGAACAAGTTTCCGAAGTCGAAACTAGATGTTTCTTGTGAAAGTTAGACAGTTTACGAAGTTTAGATGTTTCTGAAAGATCTCAACTCCATGGGACTTGGTGAACCAGCTTATCGACCAGCATTGATGGTGGTTTCCTGGTGTTTCTGATTTGAAAGTTGTAAGACACGCAGTTCTCATCTTGGAGTAGCCTCGAGTATCTCGAGTTGTTGGCTCATCCGATCCAAGACTTGGGTGGTTCCCAAATTCGCGAAGTTAAAACCTTCTAGCTGGAAGGAACCATGAGGGTTTTTCAGGGAAAAGAGAACCTCACAGAACCCAAGCCAAAATGAGAGTAAATGATAGATGCCGTTCTTCTACTATTTGTGTCTTCTTCCAGTTGGTGATGTTCGGTGCACAAGAACGGAGACAGAAAGAAACATCCAGACAGTGAGAGCGCAAGCCAAATGAACTTAAAATAGATGTTTCGAAACAAAAAATTGGAACAGAAGCTTCCCTGAGCAGTACTAGTAATCATCTTGGCTGGAAATTGGAGCCCTGCAGCTATGTGCTGTTGAAGGATGTCAAAGGATAGCACAGTGATGTTGAGATAAACCTGGGTGCTGGCGTCATCAACATTGTTGCCGTGCTTGTGGTTATTGGTGTTGCTCTTCATGATGAAGTTGTTGTTGATGATTGTCATATGTGCTTCTGATTCAGATTCCTTCTGTGCAAAGTTATAAATTACAGAAAGTGCGTTAAACTGATGGCGTACGGCATGTCTGTATCTCCTGTTCATGATGCCAAACGTTTGCGACGTAGAGACTACACGACGGAGTGATCTGACTTGTTGGGGTCAATACTCACTAGCCCAAATTGGGCAATTAAGTGACTTGGTATCCGGGCAAGTGTAATGTCAATTCTGATCACTTCTACTGTAGGTGAATTCATCATCACCATCATCATCATCACCATCATCATCATCACCATCATCATCATCATCATCATCATCATCATCATCATCATCACAATCATGATTAATTCTGATATGATATGGTTATTGCTATCAGTCATCATCATGACAATCATGTTTACAATAGGCTATCGTTGCAGTCTCTAGCATTAGTGGCACACGTACGGGTGTGGGTCAAAACCCCGTACCCCTGGTTCCCCTATCATTAACCACTGTTTTCCCACTATTATTGTTATTATCCCCCCTTATTGGTTGGTTAACATTGACCGGAATATCACCACCCTAGTCCGTACCATTCTATTCTCATCCTCGACATATCCTCGCACTTCAAGTCAAAAGAGTTGGCAGAGGAAAAGTACGAGGGTAGACACCACTCAAGGGAGGACTCTAAAACATGTCCTGCAAACTCCGGTGTTGGGGCATATTTTTTCTTTTCAAATATTTTGTCGGTATATGTTTGGTATATTTCCAAGATGCCCTTGGACGTGGTTGAAATCTCATTTTTTGTACCTTTTTCAGCCAATCAAAAGATTGGTTTGTTCTTTTTTCTTCTTGGCATGTGTGTTCCTGTTCTTGTCCTTGTTGTCGTTCTTGTTTTTGATGTTGTTGTGTACTATTGACAAATATTGACGACCATTTCTAGCCATTATACTAAATAAATCTGTAGATTCTCGACCGTTTTTGTCATCTACAATGTTGTTTTTGGTTGTGGTTAATTGTTGAAGGGCAAATCATATATAAAAATCATATCCAGCGGGCCTCCTCAGCCAACGAAACTCAGCCAACTGTTGGGAAAAGAAGTCACCCTCGGGACCGCTGCACACCGTGGGGCCGGCGGTTCACCAAGGTGGTGGGACGTAGCGGAAAACTTCGGTGAACATTTCTGGAGTTTCAGGTTTTTAGTATGTGCCAACCCATAGGCTAACCGTTCTAACGAGCAAATAAATGATGATTTTAGTAGGAAAACAATTGTTTTGGGGGGGTACCCCTATTTTGGCACATACCCATGTCAATATTGACCATCAATGACTTAAGGGGGATAATACCCAACAAACTCCTAGGGAAAACAAAGGTTACACCAGGGGTACCTAGTGGTACAGGGTTTTGACCCATAGCCATGTGTGTATAGTCTCAATTCTTAACAGCGAGTTGCTTACCAGTAGAAAAAATCCAATTTCAAATGAAGGTAATGAAATCAAGAGGGGTTATGCCATGGGGGTGTGTTGTCCCCGCTGGCTTAACTGGGAGTTTTTTGAGGTAGCTATGGGTCAACATCAACCAATTTAAGGATTGACCAACAACCGGGATCCACGATATGGGGATGGGTCAATATTAATGAACCAGCTAATGGAGGAAAATAAGCAACAATTGGGAAAGCCATGATTGATGATGGTACACCAGGGGTACAGGGTTTGACCCATAGCCAGGTGGTTTGGAGTATAGGGTTACCTTTGATGAACACACCTGCGCCCTGGACATGTCCCGATCCAGTGATGCCCCGAAACATTGGCTCATTTGCCATATCTCTGGGGTAACTACCAGTTATGGTAGATTGGTAGATACCAGTATACTGTGGCTGGGGGGCAACTTTTCGTTGGCTCAGTTGCTTGAGAGGGTAGCTACCAGTTGTCGCCAAGATAACTAGCTCGTTGAGTGGTGCATCTTCACCAACGCAACCAGGTCAGCTCACCATATGCAAAGGTGTCAGCAAAAGCCAGGCGCACCGTGCAAAAGCTGGTTTGATCGAACTGGACGGGAAGTTTTCATGCACCGAATTTTCTATCTATTGGTTACTGTATCTTGGTTGCTTGGTTGCTGTAATTATCTTGATGGCTTGGTTGCTTGGTTCTGGTTGGTTTGTTGTTTTTTCTGGTATTTGGTTTGTTTGTTTGTTCATTCACCCTTTGTTTGTGTGGTTGCTGCTCCGCTCGATTGTCGGTAGCTTCCTCAGTGGTTGCTCGTTTGGTCGGCTGGTCGCTTGCTTGCTGCTTTCTTTACTTGGCTGCTTGCGTGGTGGGTTTGTTGCTTCCTTGCTTGCTTTGTTTGAATGCTTGCATGC
Organism: Symbiodinium kawagutii; assembly: GCA_009767595.1. Lineage (NCBI taxonomy): Eukaryota > Dinophyceae > Suessiales > Symbiodiniaceae > Symbiodinium > Symbiodinium kawagutii. The sequence continues at coordinate 20,184 of VSDK01022608.1, forward strand.
TCGATTGGCTGTTAACTTTGTTGGTCGGTTGCTTGCTCGCAGGCTACAACCAGCTTTTGTCATTCAAATCGGGTTCTCCCAAAATTGGCTGTGGGTCAATCCCCTGATACGCCTGGTGATCCCTGCTGAACATACCCTAAATGACCAAGCCATCCGTTTGGCTGTTGAGATGTTCCATCCTTTTTTAGGACTGGCAATGACGAGCCAAATGGTTGGTAACTTGTCTTGCTCAAACATGATCTTGTTTCGTGGTGTTCAAGGTCTCCGAAATCTCCGTTGTCCGCGTACCGTTACGGGCTCTGATTCACCGCAATAGTTGGATTTCTTGGGGAAAACTGCCTGTGGCGATGCATCTGGAATGCTGATTCTTGGGGACATTTTCCGCTACGTGGTTTGCGAGGTCACCGTGTGATCGTCCATGTGAGGTTGTCCAGAAATGGTGGTACTAGCTATATCCAACTAACCATTTAATGACCATTATTATTAGGGAAGCTAGCCATTTCTGGGGAGTACACCATTTTTGGACAAACCCATGTGAATACCATCGGTGACAATGCAATATTTTTCAGGATGTAGCTAGCCAAGGTCTTTTCAGTGATCATGGGACTGCCGCAGTATTGAAAGTACAGTCACATAAGTTGCTGCAGAAGCATGTTTCTTAACCATTTTTTATATCGCAATTTGTTTGCATGTTTCTCAAAGTAGAGATCCCCCAAATCATTCAATATATCAATATTGACCGTTTTTGTTAATGATCCATCCGTATGTGGGGAAACCCTCAATTAAATGATTGAAATCCCCTGAGTGATTGGGTTAATTCACTGAGCGCAGGGCATTCTAACCCCCCGTAGATGCAATTCGTTCTAGCCTGGTTACTTGGAGATCCCTACTTACTGATGACATGCGCCATGGGATGATATGGGATAGTTCCGGAAAAAGGGGTTACATACTATGGTGAGCTATTTGAGGGAACTTACCCCAGCTGCACATCCAAGTAAAAGGAATTGACCATATGTGGTGGTTTCTACACATAATGATCAATGCTCAAACAATAGTACTGAAGCCTAGGTGGTTATTCCTTAGTAACAATTAGCAATGTTTGACCCCAATGTTAATCATCAACAAATAAGGGAATCGTCAAACAATCGGTGACTAGGCATTTCTGGTTGTTGCTGACAATGCTAAACGGCATTCGTGGTTGTTGCTAACAATGCTAAACCCTAATTTTAACCATCAGTAGTAGTTGTCAAACAATCGTTGTTCACTGCTAACCCAGGCGAATCATTGCAGGGATTCGACGTTCATCCCCTATGTCATCCTGGCAAGTTGATCAGCAAGTTTTCTTAGAGCCATGGTCATTAGAAGTGTCACAAGCCATTGTGATAACAGCAACCTTTTTATAGAATTGAGATCCGAAACATGATGAATTAAGCATCATTATCCGAACTATGATTGATGATTAGTGACAGTTAACTATTAACACTTAATTCATCTGTAATCGACCATATTAACATTTATTACCTCGTACTTACCATTGAGTAATCGTTTATGAGCCATCCATATCCCATAGCCAACAATAGCTAGCCTTTTAGAATCCATTATAGATTGAGGTATTAACCACTACTTAGCCATTGATAACCATTAGTCAATCATTAATCAACTACTACTTAATCAATATCTGTAACGGATATAAACGTAGTGAACAAGGTGTACACATTATCAACAATTACTTTACCATGTATGAACCATAGTGAGCCATAGCTAACCAAAGTCAACCATATATAAGTTAACATTGTAAACATGAATCAATCAACCATTATCAAGCGTGACCCATAGTTAACCATATCAACCTAATGAATCAACCATTATCACCATGGGTAACATTCTATACGGCAGGGAGATTACCATTACCGTAGTTAAACGTCAATGTTTATGGCTTATGGTCTGAACATGCTTAGTATGGACCAGCGACCATAGTAAAGTCCATTAGAACCACTACCATTACAACCATTATAACCATTATAACTGGTTAGGTTGGTTGAGACCAGCCATCTATCACAGTTAACAATTACAACCTATAGCCGTGTTAACTAACTACATGGTTATAATGGTTAGGAATCATAGTCAACCATTTATGTGACCATTTTCACCATTATATGACCATATGGTGACCCATAGTCAACCATTATAACCACTCCTAACCAATGTATAGGTCACAGATTTATTCCTAACCATAGTTAACCATTATAACCATTATAACTAACATTATAACCATCATTCCTAACCACACGTTCACCAATGCATAGATGGCTACCCACTCGACCCTGCGATCTCCAGGCCTTCGCCCGCGAAGCCCAAGGTGCCGCCGTGACCACCATGGCACACCGGTGCAGCTGGGGCGGTTCCCAAGGGATGCTGAAACGGGGCACGGTGCTTATGGCATGGCTGTGCCCGGCAGGGCCTAGCAGATTGGATGTTTGTTTCGCCAGTGTTTGTTTTTTGTTTGCAATTTTTGAGGGATTCTTTCGCCATTTTTTCGGGAATGATGATGGTTAAGAGTAGGGGATCATAAGCAACTTAGCAATTGTTCAACAACTGCTAGTTGGTGGCTTTGGGAATGATGAAGGTCAGCATGTATAACTGTAACTGCTCAGCCAATTAGAGTTCCACCAGTTGGTTGCTGGGAGCGCATACCGGGCTATGATTAAAATGGTCAGTGATGGTTTTGCCAATACTTGGCCGTACTCGTTGATGATCAAGCTGCTGGAAGGTGAGCATTGGAGGGAGGCTGAACATCCAGAGAAAGACGTATGTTCATAGAGATATTTTCTACATGCCACTTCTTGTTGCATCTACTCTTTGGTAATCGTATGGGTGTTTCTCAAAATCGGGAACCCACAGAAACAGTATTAATTAGGACAAATGGTTTATATTGGATGTTTCGGGGGTACCCCCCTTTCAAGAAACCATCATGTGGAAAATCATTATCCCCACTAGGTAATCTACTAGGCAGATGGTTCATCAGTATCACATCATTAAACATTATAGATTAAGCAACCAGAATCATCCAGATGATCCAGCCACAGGGGGATGATCCAGCCATCTATGTGAAGGATTACCAGCAGCTATCGACCATGGCCCTTGCAGGCTGCGCCCAAGACATCTTCCAGTCCCTCAGGTGAAGCGGGAGCATGCGGGAGCTGAGGTTGTTCAGGGTTTACCAGTGGCATGGCAGTCATTGGGGCAGTCATTAGTGGCTTGGTGATATGATTTTGATGATCAATGATGGTTGATTAACTAAATATGATCATTAACCACCGATACTTCAGTGTCCATATGGCTGTCAACATCAACCAACCAGCCATGGGTAGGTGAACATCCCAACAGTTTGACGAGTGGCTGGTCATTTCAGCCATGTTCACTAGAGCGCCAGGGCCCAGGGTATTGACAAGCCACTGGGCCATGGATTGCGGGTAAATCTTGGGGTAAACATCCACCATACCAACGGAGTTTGATTATTTGGAGTTATCACGGACAGTTGTGAATGCATAGATTTACTAGCATAGTGGTATGTTTAGACCCATCAGGCACGAGAGTCTTGTTTACCCATTATAATGGGATATCCTTGTAGGCTCCATGGCTGTACCCTTCATGACTGCTCCTCGATGATGATGAGGATAATGTGATACCTTTAAAGCAAGTGCTTGGATTTGCAGTTCATGGGCCCCCCAAACCAGCATTTTTATAGGTTGTAAGATTGAATTAACACCAACGACAGCAACAACAACAAGGACGACGACGACGACGACGACAACGACAACAACAACAACAACAACAACAACAACCACAACAACAACAACAACAACAACAACAACAACAATCATTTCTATGGGTAATAACGGTGACAACCCATGTTTTGGAGGGTCAAAACCTACCTTTTTGAGGGGCCCGTAGTTTCATCCATGGATCCTACTCAAAGGATGCGACGCGGGCTTGAAGAATCCCCCAATTGTCCCCCAATTGGCCCAAATGCATAGATGATTGACAATTGATTATCATATATAGTTATATATATATATATACAGTATATGTATTAATATATACTTATCCTGGAATAGATAAATAGAATAGAATATGCCCCATGTCCTGCATTTAAACCAGTTGGCTGTTGGGCTGGTTCCTTTTTATATCCAACCCACCTACTGAACCCTGCAAAGATAGTTGGCAATTAGCTACACTTAGGGATTCCAACAACCATTGTCTTCATGGTGTTTAACGCAACAACCATTGTTCAACGAAGGGGTTCAACCAGTGACCTACCAAAGGTATCCAAAGGTTTCATGCTTACCTGCCAAAACCATCAAGAACGGCCATTTAACCTACCATAGAGGAGCAATTCCGTTGTTTTGATGGCGGAATCTCAAGGTACTCCCAGGTACAGCTGATGGGTCGCAACCCCATGCCAGGCGTCACGAAATCCTTGCAGGAAGCCGCCAAGGCCCGCTCTGCAAACCCAGAAACCGCCTTTTCATGCACCGTGTTGATGAGGTATAGACAGTTTATGATGCTTGTGGCTCAATTGTTTGGATAATGGTTTTGGATTGAAGCTGTATATACATCTTTATTTTGATATTTTGTATCAACAAACAATCTCTTCCTCCTAATACTTATCCCCTCCCAATACAAAACACCGAGGTTTTTCACATTGCTATTGATGTCCTCCCCCCAGGGTTGATGCCGAATTCCTGCAGTCAGATCATGGACTGGTCATCGATAGCCAGACCTGAAACAAGGGGGGATACTGTACCTATTGACCAAGTTTTGGAAGTTTAGATCTATCTAGGTCTATCATGTTGGTCATATGTTTAATAGATGGGACAAGTATTATGTTGGTCATCATCATAGATTCACAGAATGGGAGGATGTCCATGTTTCGAGTGGCACCTGATGTCATTCTGCAATGGAAGGTGCTACGATTGTGATTCGCCACATTGGGCAAGTTGCAAAATCAGCATCCCCAGAATGCCCTGGGTCCGATTAGCAGGTAGATGTGGGTTGAATCAAAATTGTTTGAATGATAGAAGAAGACATTCAATGTTTGAAACTTACTCAATGCTGAATGAATGATTTCTGTTCATGATTGGTCAACGGTTGCCAATCACCGTTAAGCAATATTCATGGCTGATGTGATGTGTTGATGATTCGTTACTACCAGTTACTGGTTCGAAAATTTCCTGCAAAAAATCCTGGGGTTCTGGGTTTAGCACTCAGGGCAAAGTATCACCACAGTGAATCATGATGGAATGTTTGGTGTACTGGGCATACCACGGGTGTGTGGGAGCGTC
>VSDK01022608.1:25538-62700 GCA_009767595.1 Symbiodinium kawagutii
GTCGTGTAAGGTCGTGTCCGTAGCCCATGCAAAAACCATGAGGATTTGGATGCCACGAACTGCTGCAAGAAAATCAAGAACACTTTGTCCTTCAGTATTTCTTCAACCATGTTTTCGTTGGTACCTATGGTAATTTTCCACCAAAACCATCTCAAAACCATCTCAAAACCATCCCAAAACATCCCACCACCGCCATTTCGCCATCCAAAACCACCATTTTTGTACCAAAAAACCCTGCCCTTCCGCGCCGCGGCTCGGCAGGCTCCCCCGCCCTTGCGCATCTCCAACCAGAAAGCCTTGGAGCGAAAGGCGAAGGACCAATGATCTTCTATGCGAGCAACGAATGCTCGAAGTTCATGAGTTTTTAGCAATGGTCGAAGTTCATGTTTTTTTTTTGGAGTTGAGATTCATGGAGTTACATATTAGGTGGTTTCTAAAAAAACTGTGGGTTTCTTACTGACACGTGGTCTATGATGGATGATGGACAGGGGGTACCCCTATTTTGAGAAACACTCATATGCACAAATGGTTCTGTACCAAGCCATAACGGGTATGGGCCCTACCAAAAAATGATCACTTTACCAATGCAAACCATTGGGTTTGGCGGTACCACTATGGCTTGGCACATGCCCAAAAAGATGTATTAGTAGCTCACACCCCAACAGCACGACCAGTTTGGCTATGGGATTGCTTCCAGGGGACCATCAGTACTGGGTATCCGCCCACAACCGTCATATTTACACATGTATGGTATTTGGGTGTTTCTCAAAATAGGGAACCCGCCAAATCATCCGCTTTATTGACCATGCATAGTAAGAGACCATCCATTTTGGGGGTCCCATATTTTTATAAGAAACACCCATCATTTCTACGAGCATTTCTGATGACTTTTTGCTGGTTGTTTTGGTCCATGTGGGTCGGCGGATCCTCCAAGCCTCGTCTCGTCAGGTCGGTGGTGTGTTGAAACCCGCGCCTGTTTCGGGTGGGAACCCTGCAGGAGATGGAGCAGAACGTGAAAGCTGCACAGGTGGAGAAAGCTTGGTGTGACTGAAGCAGGTCATCCTTGGAAGTAATTAATGGGTGGGGGGAAGATGATCATGGGTAGATCCATTGTTTGATGGTTTGTCATGCTTAGTAGGGGATAATCACCAACAACCATAGAAATATAAATGGCTGCAACTAGCCAAATACATGTTAAAGCACCCATCTCAATCCTTTCATGCTTGGTCTAGTCCTGAAGTTTTTTTGTCATGTGGCTCTTGATGGGATGCAACTTGGTCCAAATGATTTTGCATCAGCACAGTATCAAAGGCAGTTAGTCCATATCCCAGACATTTCATGTCGTTCCCCATGTACCCATTTATGCTCCGTGGTGCTGGGTTATCTACCTACAAGCAGCTGGGGCATGTTGATTGATGGGTAACTTTTTGAGGTAAAAAAGCCATACATGGAGTATTGGGGGAGTAGAAGTATCCAAAAAGTGGCGGTTCTCCCTGCCAAATGTCTGTCATCTTTGGATACTTCGGAATTGTACGGACAACCTCATGTTAGAGACCATTTGGGCATCGGTGCCAAGGCAGTACCCTAGGTGGGGGCACCTGCCACCGACAAAAAACATCTTTCAAATGTAGCAGGATCATCCAGCCAGCAAGTTCTCAGATTGGGGCTGTGATTACCACCATTACTTGGTGGTTTGATTGACATGTGTTTTTTCCCGCAAGAAAATCGGATAGTGGGTTGAGCAACTAGCCTAATATTTTTTGGGGATGGCTCAACTAACCGACAACCAGTAATGATCATAGTTAACCATTCTAGCCATTATTGACTGACGAACTAACCATGGCTTAGAACCACCAAGCAGATCAAGGCCGCATCATTCTTAGCCTGTTTCAGCCTGATATCCGCGGCAGGCCGCATGTTTGCGGGACAGTCGCCAATCCTCAGGGCGTTTGAAATCTCTCGAGGTGCGGTTGTTGTAAGGCTGATGCATGGCTGGTGAAGGTGGTTCCAGTCGTGAATTGATGCTAACTGATGGATTTTGATTGATGGTTAGAACTTACAACGGTTCATGACGGTTAATTGATGCTTGATAATTGTTGTAGTGGAGGCACAATGTAAGAATGCTGGGTGGTTGATGAAACCCATCACCACCAAAGATATCCAATGATGCCTGTGAGACCAGCGCGTGTGTAGAAGATGGTTGATCTTGCATATGCGAATGTATCAAAGACATTCCCAGATGCTCCATCTACAATATATTTACCAACATTTACCTTAAGCCCATTTAGCGATAGCAGCGGGCTCTGCCCACAGATGGTTCGCAAAGAAAGAAAGGAACCCATTTAGTGATGGTTAATGATGGGCTTGGTGCTGCTGACCGAATCATATATGAGCACTAAGCATCACTGACCATCACTGATTCACCATTAACCATCACCAACATGAAGATTAACCGTCACAAACCCATCAAATCCCTGATAGACCAATCAATTCCAATCCACCATCATCAACCAATTATCCATCAACCATCAACCATCACTTCCATGATCCATCATCAACAAAGCATCACTGACCAACCATTAAGCCATCATTCACATGAACATCAATCATCACTAACCCCAAGTAAACCAATCAAATCCAACCATCATCAACCCATTGAACTACCAACTGACCAAAAGCCTCTACCAAATAACCATCACTTCCATGATCCATCAACCATCACCAATTATCATCAATAAGCCATGGTGAATGGTTGATGGTCGATTAAACTAACCATAAGCCCCTACCAAGTTTTGCGTTAATCAACCATCAATCATCACTAACAACTAGCCATAAAACCCTACCAACTAACCATCACTTCCATATATCCATTCACCATCACCAACCATCATCAACCAGTTATCCCTCAACCATTCAACTAACAACTAACCATAAGCCCCTTCCAAGTTATCCATCAACCATCAACCATCACTAGCCCAACCAACCATGGCCTAACACTTACCTGAACCACCGGACCCTTCCATGGGGCTCCAGGTGCAAGCTGCCACACTACGAAGAGCCTTGGAGGTGCGATATTTGCACCATGATTAAGCATCAAGTAATCATCAACCATCATAGATTCCATAGATTTCGCCATCACTCATCAACCATCATAAAGTCCATCAGCACGAATCCTTGCGGATCTGCCAGGCCCCGGAAGTGCCTGCATCGGCACCGGTCTCGTCCGCGCCTCCGCCAGAGGCGGAGGCGACGGAGCCGACTGAGGCGCGGATGACGGAAAATGGTTGCGGCGGATGGCAGAGAAGCAAGGGGAATACCGTGCTGGGATCGAGGATGACATTGCCCAATGAAAGGGGATAGTGAGGCCAACAGTGGCGAATAGTGGTTCATAGATGGTTAATGATGGTTAATGATTGGGGATAAGTATGATGGACATTTCCCAACCAAGCATTGGTCAACCAGCTGGTTAATGGTCAATCATCATTATAGTGGGAAATGATATCCCATAAAATGGGATTATTAACAATGGGATCGAGGATGACAACAACTAGCAATAATTAATAATGGTTAATGATAGTTAATGGTGAGGATGACATTTCCCGCTACAATGATGGTTAATGATGGTTAGTGACAGGGGACAACAACTAGCAAGTATAGCAAGTATAGGGGATAGGGGATATACCAGATATATGGCTATGGGTCAAGCAGTTCACCAACCAATTTCATGGGGGATGATAATAAGGGAAAGAATGGTTAATGATAGGGGAACCAGGGGTATGTGGTTTTGACCCCAGCCATACGGGTCATAGCAACAGTCGTGTAAATGACATATTAAAGGTTTTTGCCCCCAGCCATACGGGTCATAGCAACAGTCGTGTAAATGACATATTAAAATATAACTTTGTAAATAATAAGATCCAGACTATGTAAAATTGGTTATGAGAACCAGCCAGATATCGTGCAAACCATGTATACCATCGGAATTATGTATGTAAAATCAAATGCCACGCTGCCAAATGCATACTAGAGCACATCATATGATATAGTATATCACGGCAAAAAAGACATACTGGATGTACATAAGATATGCGGTATGCAACGTGTGTGTGTGTGTAAATATGTATATTTTATTTATAAACATATATTTACACGTGTCTCGTACACATGCATGCACCAGTACCAATGCAGGGTGGGTGTAAAAATGTATCAATTCACAGCATTACGTGAGGAAATATCAGATTATTTGACATGGATGCGATGTTAAATGGGGGTTTCTGAAAATAGGGGACCCCCCACATGTATGATTATTAATAATTATTGCATGATCTAGGGGTGCTCGTTGTGGAGAAGCACACATATGATTTAAAACAAAACTATTTGAACGGTGATAGAGGCTTCTTCTAGAGTTACACCGTTCTATGCCAGGCTTTAAATTGAGGCTTTATGACTGAGTTAAATGTATCGCTTTGAATGTAGATATTTGATACAATAGTCGAGTTTACAATATATGCACAAACCTTGAACATGTGCATATGCACATATAGGTTCAAAATTGGTACACTATACGTGTGAATATCCGGTTTCATGACGTTTGTTTCTATCTTTGTATATAAGCTTTTGCTCCTCGTGGGTCTCGGTGCTGTGCCATATTCCCCATGCCTATATGGATGTCAGGCGGCCAGCTCTTCTGAAGCTCACAAGGCAAGCAGCGCTGTCAGACGTACACGAAAGGCTACGGTGGAGGCAAGCTCCTGATATGCACGAAATGACTGCGAATATTTGTAGAGAGTGACTCTCCTTGAATTTCTCGGAGTTGAAATTGAAGTCAGATTATTAACTATTTGGGATGACCTAACCGGAAAGAAAAAAAACATCATGCTTTTGCGGCTAATCAAACTGATCTGTAAATGGTGGACTTTCCGGTCAGTTTACCAGAGAGTATTCACCTGCAATACTGAGTAGTCGGCAGGTCAATGAAGATACTTGACGTGGCTATGGGTAAAAACCCTGTATCTTTGGTTCCCCCATCATAAACCATTGTTTCCCTATGAGTTCGTTGGTGATTATCCCCCATGAAAGTTGGTTGGTTTATAGTGTCCCACAGTCACATGAATCCCCATGACTTTTGAAACGTAGTGGCAAGTACAACCGACTCACATGATTGGCAATGAAGGCCCTGAGCATGTTCACTCTTGGCGAGGTGTCCAATGATCAACTGGTTGGTGATTTTGAACCACCCCGTCGTGAAAGGTATACACAAGTCAACCAACCAACAAACCATTTGTGAACTCTGGGGAAAATAACAAATGTTGCAAACCACCAAATAGTCAACGATGGAGATTCCATGGTGAGGCCAGTGTTGAATAGCTATCACTGATCCGACTAGTCCCACTATTCCGAATCGTTTTCGATTTTCGATATGCAACAATAACTTTAGCAATAATACAGGATCAACAACATCCGACAACAGTGGGTCAATCATCTACTATACTAGTAGACAGATTGTTGTCAATTGGCAACAACAACCAAGGAGACCAACTAGTTCATTGAGATTGACTGCCGGAGAGTGATAAAGAGGGATGATGTTTCGTGAGAGTTCTAATGGTGATGAATTACTCACAAACGACAACACACCATGATCATCCGTCCTAGTTGACCATGCATCCCCCAGTTCATTCTTGACTATCAACCCTATCATTGTTGATTGTTCCAGTTGATTGCGAATCAACCAGAATGGTTGTTGAACATTGTTTTTGAATCACAACTATTGTTTATGATTGCCTACCCACATTGCTCTCGTTTTATGCTTCATCATCATCAACTATCTGCATTTCTCAGCCATTGTCAACAGCTTTGAAATTGTAGCTAGCCATTGTTATTTGTTTTTGTGATTCACACAATCATTGCTCTTCAATATGAACCGTTATCAGATGTTATCAGCTATATTGTCAATGACCATGTCGTAAAGCCATTGTATTTTGTTCACCTTAGCATTACACCAATGGTTGCTACTACTAGCGGTTGATACTAGTGGTGATACTAATTATACAGCAACCACCACTGCTTTTGATCACCATTGGTCGCATGGTAACAACCGTCATTAGGGATCAGTCATCAACACTGGTGACTCACTGGCATCGCTTGTGATCAATGACCAGTGGTCATTGGTGGTAGCATCAATAGCTAAGGGCGGTGTCTTTTGTTTCCAGCCCTACTCATTGGAAGCATGACTTTTAGTTGATTTGTAGATATTCTTGGCACAACTAACCACCAACCAGATTATAACGCTACCATATCAACCATCTTCCGGGGAACCATTGTCATCATCAACCATTATAACTTTATAACCATGAGTTGCTGTTGATCAAGGGCCGCGCCCCCCCCCTTGATTGCGCAGACGCGCGCAGAGTCAGAATAAAACCATGAGTTGATGATGACAACTCCATGACTCATCACGACCACCACCATCATCACCATCACCACCACGACTCATCACCACCACCACCATGGCCATCATCGTAGCCATCACCATCGTTCTCCTCGCACCGTTCCGCGGCACACCTGGCCGCGGCGCACCTGCCAGGAGCCCGCTGAGACACCTGCCGATGCGGCGCCCGCGCCAAACGAGGGCGCGCCGCCCGAGCGGAAGTCCCCGAGGAGAGCGGTTTCGAGCGGTAGCGCCGAAGTCACGACGTCGTGGTGCCAAGTGGGAACATTGATGTTAAGAAATAGGGGATTATCACTTATTTGTGGTTTATAATAGGGGTTTGATAACTTGGAATTCATGGGATCAATAATAGGGGATTGATCATTAATGTTTTGATCCCTTATGACCAGTATTATGAATTGTTATGATATGGTTAGTTAATGGTAATGGTATATTGTTAATGGCTATGGGGGAACATGAATGTTTATCATGATTAACTGTGGTTCATAATAGGGGATGATATCTTAAAAGTAGCAATGGTAAATCGTGGTTCATACTGGATGAGGGGACCCCCCAACATGGTAGGTTTATTACTAAAACCGTTTAATAGTGGATGATTTTGGGGGAGGAGCAATAGTTGGTTGATGATACTAACGGATGCTAGTGGTTGATGCTACTTGTGATAATGATGATGGTTGATACCAATGGACAATGGTATCAATGGTGATATCATGATCAATAGTGGTTAACAATAGTGGATAATAGCGAACAATAATGGTCAACAAAACAACTCTTTGGTTGTGTTACAATGGGTGATACTGCATGGTGACACTAATGGGTGTTAGTTGATACTAGTGGTTGCTACCAGTGGTTGATGCTAATGGTTGATACTAATGGTTGTGTTTGGTCAACATGATAGGTGATACTACTGGTTGCTGGTAATAATGGCTGATATGAAGGTTGATACCGATGGTTTCTGTCTTCAATCACAGCTGTATCACGAGGTGGTTGATACCGGTGGTTGATACCAATGATGGGTGATACTAACGGTGATACTGATCTGATTGTGCTCCGATCTTTGTCACCATTGATCACTGGCTAATTCATACATATCATATATACTTCTTATCGGCCCATCCGTTCATCTACATACACATACAATTATATTGGGTTTCTCAAAATAGAGGAGCCCCAAAAATGGTTGGCTTCTAACTATAACTGATTAATCCAAAGGATGATGACAACTGGGAGGTACCCCTATGACTTGAGAACCCCCCCCAGATCTCACATCTCCAAATGGCCAGCTGGGTCCAGTCACCGTTCCCCAAAGCCCTTACCGCGTGGCGTCCCCACGTCGCTTCCTCGGCCGGAGGAGTACGTCGAGCTCTTTGAGGCGCCACTGCTGGAGAATCAGCTGATTCTCAGAGGTCAACTGCAGATATAATATGGCGAGCTGGGTCAAGCAGTTAACCAACCAACCAACCAATGGTTAACTAGCTGGTTCATGGTTAACAATAAGGGATAATAACCAACAATAGTAGGGATATACCAGCTATATATGGCTATGGGTCAATATGAACCAACCAATAGTGGGGGATAATCACCAACAAGCTATAGGGAAAACAATGGTTAATGGTGGGGAACCAGGGGTACGGGGTGAACTGACCCACTGCCATATAAATGGCTGGGATCGCAGCCAGAAAGTCAGCTGAAGATGAGAAATGAATGGCTGGGATCTTCGCCAACTTAGTTTACGAGAGAGTGGTTAGTTGGAAGATGTTTCTTTGACCAGCCATTAGAATAATGGTTGCTCATTGCAACTTAAAGGTAACAAACTGTTAAAGTGGTCAGTTTTAAGGGTTGATGATTAGTTTTCTAGTGATTTATCGTTTTTCACAGAGTTCATTTTAATGCTTCAGTGTAATGGTTCACTGCACTGCTTGGTTTGAAATACTTTGAATAGTCATGTTGAATGTTTTTTTTCATGAACTAGGCGGTAATGGTTGATTTGAAGCAGTAATCTATATGCTGAATCAATCTAGAGTCTACTGCTGGATGTTCATGGGCAGTGTTCATAATTACTGTCAATGTCGATGCTTGTTTGTTGTGGCTTACATAAGGTGTGAACTTTTATGTCAATTTCAATGTTCTTGAATGTTAGATTTTTATGTTGAATTCAATTGCACAGTCCACTGGCTATGTCCAGTGTATGTATTTATGTACAGATGTACGCGTATGATTTTAGTGGATGATTGCAAGGGTTCATGTCAACGGTTGATTTTAATGGTTAATCGTTATCCTCAATGTTTATTGGTAATACGTAATTATATACAGTGGTTGATTTAGGTGAATCATTTAAGTTGGTTGATCTCAACAGTTAATTATCAGAGTGTACTTTAACGGTCAAACGTCAAAATTCATTTTATTGGTAAACTGCATTAGGTCTTTCACCTCTCAATTTGAACAGATATTTTCAGCGGTTAATTTCAATTGCTGATTTTACCTACCTAATGTTTGCGGAGATTAATCGATGCTGCTGATTAATTGTATTATTCAATCTTATCATATGGTCATATACCAGTGTCCAGCATGCCACAATCAGAATGTCTCACGGGCTTGTGATACAGGAGTTTCCTACAAACATCTCCACAGGCACATCAAGATCGACACTTGAGGTTTGGATTGCCGCCTACGACTTGATCAACGTGTGATGTGATACAGGGCAAGCCTCACGGTTATCTCATGGCATCCCCTGCGATCGTTGGTCGATCCTTCCGCAAGTCTTAGACCCTGACCCCGCCGGTTGCCCATGGGAAGCACCTTAGAACCACCCCCATGGAGATGCTCCTGGGGCCAGGCTGAAGCTGGAGTCCTTGGTTCAGGAAGAGGCGGGGCCCGGAGGGGCTACATTTTTGGCAGGGCTCCCCATGAGCTGCTTTGGTGGAAAGGTATTGGGACTGTATAGATGGAACCGCATCCCGGAACACGTATTCAGCCGACATCATGTTTCGGGTACAAAAGTCAGGGATCCCATGGTATTCAGGAAATTTTCAGGGGTGGAAACAGCATCCATTGTGGTTCCAACCAACAATGATTGAGAGTATCAAGCTCTAACCATCATTGTCCCTTATTGCTAACCATGATTGACATTTTTTGATCCTAGGTGACTGGTTATGAACCGTTTATCAACCATTCTTATACCCTTTAATTCGCCTTCATATGAAGCACTAGCACAACCACTGTAGGCCATTGTGAACCATCAACCAACCCACTCTCAACCAATCATGTAATTATTCTCATACCATTGTTGAGCCATCATAGACCATTGTTAACCATCAACTAACCCCTTCTCAACCCATCATTCATATAACCATTCTTATAGCCATTTCCGGCCATTTCCTAAGCTTCAACGAACCATCACTTGACCATCAACTAACCATCAATTCACCGTTTACCAACCATTGTTATTCACCTTCATCAACTATAGTCAGACCCCAGTCAACTGTAATCAAACACTAATCAAACACTAATCAACCATTTATCAACCACCAATCAACCACCACTCAACTGCAATCAACCACCTAACCATTCCTATCCACCTCCATGACCCCCGTTGAAACGTAACCGTTTCCACCACCGTTGCTTCATGCACTCGCTCCAGGAGGACGACGAGCAGCTGGCGGCACAGCTGCAGAAGGTCCTGGAGCAGGAGAAGCTCTCGCCGCGGTCGAGGTCGGCGCACGCAATGCAACGGCGCCTGGGAAGGGCGCACGGCCGACCACGGCTATAGGTCACTAATGACCATAATGGTTAAAAATCAACATAACCGGTTTAATCATTCAACATTAGCCATCTGGCTATGGGTGAATAGTGTCCATTGTTGGTTAACCATTGTTGGCTACCATCATTAATCATTGTGGGTTAGCCATTGTTTTCCCAGGTGGCTAACCAACAACATAGGTCAATCTTAACGAAAACAATAATGGGAAATGATGATGGCAATTTACCATGATGGTAATAGTTGATGATGGTTGATGTGATCATGGCAACAGTTGAGGATGGCTAGTGGTCGATACACGTCATGGTTGATAACTATTTATATATCATGGTTGATCTTTGAATGTTCCGTCCATCCACAGGGACGGAAATGTGGGTTTGAAACTACTTGAAGCTAAGGTCGTTGCTTCTTGTTGTTTGCCATTTTCCCATTCATTGGCCAGTCATTGAGCATCACTTAAATCGTTCATTTACCATCCATTGACAAGTATGCAAAACAAGTCTCTAGCGATGTTTACGATCAACAACATCCATTGACCATCAACCAACCACAACTAATCAGTATTATCCATAACTAACAATTTGTCAATCATAAATGAACCCAGTCACTGCTGTGCAGCCACTCTTAATCACAGTATAGTATCCGTGATCAACCGCATTCATCAATCATCAACTACCGACTACTACATACTATGTTTCATTATAGTATGGTGGCCATTCAGCCTCCACCAACTAAACCGGACAATTGTCAGCAACCTACAGTCTAACATCCATGATCAATCACGTTTGTTCACCATCAATTAGCCAGTAAAAAAGACAAATTGACGATGTAATAAGAATCATGAAGTATCCATGATGACGCACATTCACCATCAACTTAGTTTAATTATTATCATGATCCTTCATGATCATTCATGATGATGTATAGTGCTGTTTTTGAACTCTGGAGTTCGGTATCAGATTAATCAATTAGTTATCAACCAATTTCAACGACACAGTAGAAACGAATCACTACCCCCGTTCGCCAGTAACAACTGTTAACCCTATGAACCAAAATAGTTTGATAGTATCGTATGCATGATGAACCACGTTCATTGCCCATCAAGCAACCACGCTTACACTTTTCAGCCAAAGTTAAGCATCACTTCGCGATATTTCAGCTATCACGCCAGTCGATGAATTAGCAAGTAAACAGTTCATCAACTGGTTGGAACCATTGATACACGACACATTTGGTTCATCAGCAAGTAAACAGTTCAACTGCTAAACGGTTTGTTGATCATGTTAAGTTTTTCGCATCGACCAAGCAGTTCAACTCAGCACCGAGCCTGGTGACCTATCCATGCGACGAGCCGACCATTCAGGTCGCCGGAGGGCGAAGCTGCACCTTCGGCGCCAAGCAGGTGCTCACCAGCCATGGTTGTTGATCCGTGGTGAACCCCCATTGGACATAGAGATCCATGAATACTTTATGATACTTTATGCATATATATTCATATATGATACATAGATACTACAAGATACCAGAACTATGTATACTTTACCCGTACTACATGTGTGAAAAAGTAAACTTATGCATCCATGGCTGAAACAAATCGATAAATGAAGATGTGTATTCCCAGTTCCAAGATGCCAAGATGCCTCCAGAAAGTGCTGACAAGTCGCGGCCAAAGCTGGGCAGAACCCATCCGAGTTCACCCTTTGGTCAGGCCTCGGCTGGAGTCACCCGCGCGGAAAGGCAAAGGACGAGGAGGTACCGGATGGGTCAACGCGTGCGGAGCAGTTGGATTCTCCAACTGCCTGTGGCTTCAAGGTGATCTTCACGGAGCATATTCAGTGAAAGTTGAAGTAAGGATGGTTCATTTGGGGGCATATAGCCATTAATTAACCATGAATGATTGTTAATAATTAGTGGAGAATCATAACCATGAATTATAAAGGTATGCTGATACACTATATAACTACATGATATATGGTGGTTTCTTAAGATAGGGAGCCACAAAGATTGTTGCTTCACTACTATAGATGGTCAATAGTGGTTAATTAATCATCCAATATAGTTTCTCAAGCCAGTTCGGGGTGCCCCCAGTTATCATCCAAGAGTTTACTCATTTATCGTAATAAACCAACCATTGTAAGGGTTCCCTATTGTGAGAAATCACCGATTAGTTGCACTTGTTTGGATATGGCAGTGATTTGGATACGTTGATTTGGATAGTTTCATTCCCATGATGTAAGCTGCCACGTAATTACATTGAAATCCGCAATTTGCATATGCCATGAACGAACTCGTGGTGTAGATAGGACAACCCTTCATCTATTGTTCTTTGCAGTCTGACCGCAACTATGGTTGTGATTTCCCAATAATTGGCTGTGTTTTCATAGTATTTAGTCCCAGAAATATTCCCTTGTGTACTAACATAGTAACCCAGTACCAACATGGTGTTTATTCCAAGATACTGTACTGCAATGTGCCAACATGGTAAACATGTATAGTACCTACATCGTGTACAATAGGACTATGATGTGGATACACCTTGGTGTTTGAAGACACTGGTTTGGCTTCACCAGGCCGTTCCGGAAAGCCACATGCGGCAGCGGCAGAGCCGGCAGCGCATGCGGATGAGCCAGAGCAGTCAGGCTGGTGCAACGGTTCACGGGGTGGTGGGTTGGGGGTTGGGGGTTACCTTGGGTGATAACTGGGTGGTACTGATGATGGGGGGGCTTCGGCTGAATGAATGATTATTTATGATGGTTATACTGTGGATTTGTTTTGGGGGATGATATGTGTTCATTAAAGAATGGTGGCCAATAGTGGCCAAATGATGGATAACTAAGAATTAATTGCTAAATTGATGAACGTAATGACTGTTGGTTGACTACTGGCATGGTGGATATACGGTGACCATCGTCGCTGAGTGGATTCAAAGTCCTTAAATTGGGTCTTGCTGAAGTGTGATCAAGAAGCTGGACGACGTTCAGAATCATGTGCCCACAAGAGTGCAGGAGCTTTAGACTGAGAATTGCAAGATGCCTTTGATTTCCTGAGAGTACACTGCTGATCTTGTGTTGGCCTTGAAAACAATGGCTGCCTCTTCCAATAGCAGGCTTGCATATAGGTGTAATGGTTTCAATGATTCTGAATCATAATAGCCTGCAGTATACTATGATTCACCCACCTTCATAGGTGGAATACCTTCAATGATATATGAATCTTGATTCGGAGAAATGGTTCGTGCGAAAAAATACAGGAAAACCTTACACTTGGTGGTAGACACCGGGGTTTCCTGCAGATTTTGCCATCGCCCAGTGAATGATTCATAGCCTTTGGGCTACTTGATCCATTCATAGCCTGTGCACTTAGAAACCGATGAAAATCTTCGCCTACGCCCGCTGCCAAGAGGTCCGCCGTCCAAAGTGCCAAGGAGCGAAAACAGTGCAATGCTTCATGTGTTGCGTGAGTTGTCATTGAAACCGGCTGGTGGTTGGGAGGGAGCGATTTGGAGCCAGAGGTATCCAGTGCTATCCCTTTTACGGCGGGAGTACGGAGATACCAAACGAGTTTCAACCAATGTCTAGGAAATGGAGCAACATGTTGTTCAGAATGTTCAGACAAGGAGTTGAATGCTTCACGTGTTGTAATTTGAATCAGTTTTACTTATTTTGTCATTGATCCTGTTGTTACACATATTCTTGTGATGTTTTTTTTGTCCGTAATGCTTGGACATCCACGTGTCAATGATGAATTGCTCTGGAAAGACTTGACATTCAGAACATCTCAATCAGTTCCAGCAGGAGGGACAATCTGACAGCAACCTTTTGCTACTGCAACCGTAATGTAGTGATGGTGGCGACCAAAGAATTCGATCGGTTGATTGGTGGGGATTCCGCAGTACGTACCTGACAAGTGGTCAGGAGTACGAGGTGGGCCCCCAAGCACTTGTAAGTGGCTTATGGCTCACTTAACTGGGGTTAACTACCACTCATAAGAGGTCATATCCCAATTCACCACTGCTGGAGGGGCCCACCAATCGATGAATTCGTACCTGGGTCAGTTGGTATAGCCGATGGGTAGTACAATCGAACCAAAAACTGTTTGGTTGGTTTCAGTTAATAATAATAGTTCATAATAGTGAACAGACGATAGTGACACATAGTGATCAACAATGATGGCACGGTATAAAACAATGGTTGGTTGGTTAATATGTTTCATGACAGGGATGGTTCATCAACCAATTTAGGTATCCCAATTAGTGGTGTATACCTGATGATTAAGAATGGTATAAAACTCTGGTTGAAACCACGAACCAAAAAAGTCAGGACCATCAGGTAGTTCCCGGCACCACTGCGAGGAGCCCTCGCAAGGCTTCGCCGCGACAGGAGCTACCGGTGGAAAGCTCACCTGTAGGGAAGCAGGGGGTGGTTGATGATGGTTGGTGGTTGAGGATGCTTAGTGGTGCTTAATGAGGCTGTTGATAACAGTGAATTGCTGATAATTAATAATGATGCTGAATGATCAAACCCTACCATTTTACTGATAGCAATGATGCTCAATGATGGTCAATGACGGTCGACAGCAGTGAATGATGGTCGAGTTCACGAAGTTCACCCGGGAGGCGGGCGTGAGATTTTGTGAATCAGTTGTATAACCCTTATATCATTCATCAATCAACCATCAATTAAGCATGAAATGAAACCATCAATTAACCATCAATTCAACCATCGATTAACAATCAATTCACCCATCAATTCTTCACCAATCAACCATTGTTAACCATCAAGTATAGAATGTGATGCCAGCTGTATGCTGACAGTTGGTATCCCCAAGGATTGCTTTGGGATTAAGTTGCAAATCAGGAAAAAAACATGGTCAAACATCAAGCACTGTATTAAAATTAGGAATAAATTAAACATACAGTAAATTATCAATCAACCATTGATTAAGCAGAAAATTAAACCACCAACCAACCACTGTTAACCATCAATGAACCTGAATCATCAACATGCCACCGGATTCGGAGCCCTCAGGAGTCGCCGGGTACCGGTGATCGACCGGCTTGGGACGACCGCTTCTACGTGGTGGAGGCCCTGGGTGGGAACCGACCGGGGCAGCGGATGGGTTGGACCAGCTGGTGGTGCGTGAACCAATGGTTCATGGTGGTTGACAATGGTCAAATTATGGAATTTCATTGGGATGGATATGGTTCATGGTGGTTAATAGTGGTTAATTTCATGGTTGATTGATGGAATTAATGATTGATTAATGGCGTTTAATTGTTGATTACTGGTGGTTCATGGTGGTTACCCTTTGGTGAGGCCTAAGCTGGCAGTGTAAAATCATCAGTGTTTTCATGAACCCCGGGGAAGTCAGTTGTAAATGGTGGATGTTCCATTGCCAGCTTAGTTTGCAAGAGGGTAATAATTGTCCAATCTTGGAAATTTATAGGGATAACAATTGTGGTTAATGGTGGTGGTGATGATTATAATTCAAAATTGATGGATGATTTGGTTAACAACAAAGAATGCCAGGGGATAGATGGTGAATAGTGGTTAATGAGCTTGTCAATGCTGACGAAGTGTGGCTATTGGTGGTTGATGATGGTTAGTAGGGGATATGTGTATATGTACGCAAGATATAAACAAGTTAAACAGTGGTTAATGAGGGGTCATGATGATCAATGGTGGGTAGCATTGGCGATATTACCTCGAAGTATGAGTTGATTGCTTGGTTGTTTGCTTGTTCGAGTGTTTGGGGAACTACCCAGCTTGCATCGAGGTCATTGAATGCTCGTGGAAGTCAACCCTTTTGTCCCAGAAGGGGTTGATAGGAAATCTCTTGTCCACCAATATTTGTTGGCTATATAATATATAGGTAACCACTCATGTTCGTTAGGTGTTCGGTGAATCTAGGTTGTACCACTAACAACACCTCATCAATGTTAAGCAATGTTATTCATGATGGTTTACACCTCTTAATCATTGATATTGCATAATTTCTGAATAATTTCTTAATGATGGTTTATGGTTAAGAAATATTGGTTTATATGTCTTAACCTAAGCGAAGTCATTCATTAGATGTATCACATCATGTTTTCTTCTTGAGTGTCACCGAGTCTCCTGCAGGTCCCAAAGCCGCGCAGAAGATCCGGTTTGGAGGTTGGGGTTGGTGATGGAAGGCAGCGGGTTCATGTTTACAGGAAGAAGTTTGCAAAGTACAAAGTATACATTTGGCTGGTGGTTTTAAACATTTTTTATTTTCCCTAGTAGTTATTAACAAGTGGTTGGTTGACTAATGTTTTTCAAAGGGGTTGAAACCACCAACCAGATATATATATATATATGTAAATATAGTTAAATACATACATGATTATATATGATTGCTGGTTGCTACATGTCGGTTTCCTAGTAGTTGGTCACTAGTTGATTACTACTAGTTGGTTACTCTGGTTGTTCACAACTGGTTGGTTCCCACTTGGTAACTATAAACAGGTGCACATTCCCCATGGTATCACTTACTCCCAGGCTGCCCCGGGGGGGACATGTGAGGATGACGATCCGAGCCTCGCAAAGGACGAGGCAAGAGACTGCTTGGGCTGAGCTGGTTGATACTCAAGAGTGCTGCCCCCCAGAAGTAAGTTGGTTTAGGTATGCCAATGAACCTGCGGCAGCACTCTGGAGGGAAGAAGGTCCATCATCAAGCCTCGGGTTTCGTAAAAGGTTTAGCAAAGCTACGGCGCTTATCAGCAAGGGTAGCTTTCACATGGTCATTGATGATTCATATGCCTGATCGTTTCAAAAAGGTTTGGGTGAACTGCGCTATCAGCAAGTAACAGGAGGATAAATAGCTGTGGGTCAAAACCCGATTCCCACTGGTGCACCATCATTCACCATTGTATTCCCTACCATTCTTGGGCATTTTCCCCGAGAAAGTTGATGCTTAATTGCTTGATCCATCCCCATATAACACCAATCACCATGATCAACTCCTGGAAGGTCTCTCCAGATGGTCTCGCTGCAGAGGTTCGTCCCAGGATGTCCCAGGTTCAGCCCCATGTGCTCCCATGCCATG
The DNA here is from genome assembly GCA_009767595.1 of Symbiodinium kawagutii. NCBI lineage: Eukaryota > Dinophyceae > Suessiales > Symbiodiniaceae > Symbiodinium > Symbiodinium kawagutii. The sequence continues at coordinate 42,812 of VSDK01022608.1, forward strand.
TGCTTCTTACCACCAGCACCTCTCAGGATCCGAAGAAAACCCGGAGGCCAGGGGGCATAGCGAGGCTGGCTGAGCAGGTGGTCCAACATCAAGGGGTTGCCCGTTTGCTTCATCTCAGTGGAACGGCAGTTGGGATGACCCCTGAGCCAACCTCCTGAGTCCCATGGAGCATGTCAGGAGCGAGTGGCTCGTGCTGAGTTCCCTCAAGCTATGGCGACTTGCAGCTTTGAATTTTGGCAACTATAATGCTGGTTGCTGGGCTCAAACATCTTTTATGTTCCCAAATGTATTACCAAATGTTGGTGGGTTGACTGATACTTTCATACGGGTGGTTCAACCACCAACCAGAATGTTGTCAAAAAATAGCCAAGGCTTTGGTTCGCAACGGTTTGCAATGTCATGAAGTGGAATGAACCACGAAGTAAGATTACCTGTGGAGATGCCTTTGCACGCGCTCCTTCCAAATCTGCAAGGACTCAGCATGACTCAAACCCTGGCTAGTCTCCATTTGACAAAGGGTGGTCATGAGAATGCAGTTTAAGAGTAGTCCCATGACCACCCACTAAAGTGCAGCAATCCCAGTTTACTTATTTTTTCACAGCTATACATTGTACACGTACGCAGGGCCTGCCCAAGCGCTGTGCCAGGTCAAAGCCGAGCCCCAAGGTGAGCCCAAAGCCGAGCCCGGAGGTGAGCCCGTACGCTGAGCCCAAGAGGACGCCCCGGGACGGTCCAGTTGGAGCGGCTGTGATGGCAGCTGTGGTAGGACTTCCACCCTGGGAATTCACTCAGTTCGAACAGTCGTACAGAGAGTTGGGGAAAAAAGGGAAAGAAGGTCTCTAGTGATATGAGCAGCGACCAAAACCTGCAGCCCGGTAATCTCAAAGCAACTCGTACCCTTCTTTTTAGTTTGCCCACGCAACAGCAGATGTTGGTAGTGTATCATGTCTCCGGTGCCATTGCTACCAACATAGTGCGTGGAAAATATGATATGCAACATGAAGACCAAAAGTGCACTTTTTGCGATATGCGAGATACGCTGGAGCATCGCTTGTTTGAATGTCCGATCACTGATGAGGCGCGAGGCAAAACTGCACAATGGCAAGATTTCAGACAGCTTAGTAGGGCTGCTTTGCATTGTCCACTTGTTCCACACCATGAGGAAGAAGCATTTCACCGAGCTTGTTGCTATCTGCGTGAAGTTGATATTCAACCTGTTAATGATGACAAATTTTGCCTATTTTACACTGATGGTAGTATGGATTCCCCTGCTGACGGGGTTACTTGTGCAGCCTTTTCTATTGTCTGCCTTGAAAATCCGACGGTTGACAACATACAACAATGGATAGGCCTTTTCAGACAGGAGGGCACAATGCCACCATTTACAGTGGCATCAAGTGGGAAAGTACCTGGCTCTCAAACCATCAACCGTGCTGAATTTTTAGCAATTATTAAGGCCATTTCTCTTTCATTGCGTGTTGATATCGTCACTGATTCCGCTTACGCACGAGAATTGGCTCTGCGGGTCATTGCTTTTCCGGTGGCCACAGCATTTGTGAAGCATCTTAACTTTGACTTGATTTTGCAGCTGATTCATGTCTTGACTCAGGGGCCACCACGACATATTTCCATACGAAAAATTCAGAGCCATCAGGAGCTTGATCCGTCTTTAGACGATAGTGAGCTGCTTGATAGACTGGGGAACGCATTTGCAGATACAGTGGCGAATTTGCAACGAACACAAGATGCCTTGGGTTTTATTGACATGCATGCACGACTTCGTGCCTCCTTTGTACACTGGCGTGAGCGTCTTCTGGGATTTTTTCAATTTATAATTCTGACTGCGATTGCTTTTCAACAGGCATGGAAGGAGGTCAGAACACCTGGTTCTTCTGATACGTTTGATGAGCGTATAGAACAACTCTGCACAAAGGTTCATGGGCCTTACAAGGATTTTTCTGCGGTGGTTTTGACTGATGATATGTTACGGCAAGCCTTTTACACCATTCAGTACACACAGGCACTTCTCTGGTGGGCAAAACAGTTGCAGTGGTCAGCCACCGAAGCTGAGGATGGCGTTGGTGTTACCTATACTGAACTGATTCTCAGTTTTTCAAGGGCTACTGGATTGGGTGTTCCGGTAAATCTTTCCGCTGATAAAACTCCACACTATGTTATGAGAGATCACTCTGTAGCAGCTGCTGCGGTTCCACGATCGCGGCATCAAGATGTTCGGGTCTTCAGCTATTCACTTAGCTACTTGGTACAACTGACTGGTGCTGATCAGTTTCCTTTGCAGGCCAAAGCCATGGTTTCTTCGTTGACATTCACTGGTATTCCAAAAGCGCGGAGCGGGTTTCGTCTTCGATGCAAATTTCCTTTCGAGCGAGAGGTACTTGATCATATCAGTAAGTCTGTTTCGGTTGGTCAGGGTCATTGGTCGTTGGATCATATCTCCAATTGTCCTGGTGGTCCTTCTGATCCGGTGGTTGGGGTCCTTTCAGATGATCTGGCAGTATCGACGAGACTGAGGTACTCACGATTCAAGCAGGCACGACGTTAGAATTTTTAACTTTTTGCAGCCTGTGTGGCGCACCCATTTTGTTCTCTGAGGCTGTCACCAAGGAGGGAGCCGCAGAACTTGACAAGAGTCCGCAGCAGCGACCAAAACCTCGGTGATTGCTGTTTAACTAAACATTAAACTAACTTAAGCCTGCGGAAGCAAAACGCCCACGCGCGGAAGCTTGCGGAAGCTTCCGCGGAAGAGGAGCTGAAAGTATCTGCCGCGGAAGCTCCGCGGAAGCAAGTGGAGGGGTCGGATCATGGATAGTCTTTTAGGGTTTTCGAAATTATACGTGCTTACGTACGAGCATCTTGCCGCGGAAGCTCCGCGCAAGCGATGTTCAACAAAATGCTCCCGCGGAAGCTAACACTGTGCTGGCGGAAGCGACGCGGAAGCATCGCGGAAGCCATTGCGGAGTATAAGGAAAGTTTAATAGGGTTTTGGCCATGGCTCATATAGAACTCTATAATACTTGTTTCCTGTGAGGCAGGCTGAAGCTATTTGATACAGTGATTTTGATGGATTCAAGACTTTGTAGGTGTAAATGTATTTGCATATATAGTGTCATTATGTCTATGTGCATACACATACATTTGTATGTACTTACAAAACTGGCTCTTTTAGTGATAAATATTCCAGTAGCTTCGAGTATGTGGCATACATGACATCCAGACATGTATCCATCCTCTAACACAGACATCCGCGCAATCATTCTGACAACGTTTTGTTTGCATACATGCACATACACATAGACATGTATGCAATTGAGACATACTGCAGATAATGACAAACTAGTTGCTTTGGCGGTTGTTTTCCCCTTCGGCTCCCAGTATGGGACTCCCATCTTGGTTTAAACCGAAGATTTTGTATCCAGCAGTAGACGCAGATTGACACCCCGATACCGTGCTCTTTTGTAGCGAGGCAGCTCGGGAATAATTTTATTAACACACTGAATGGATGGATTTAGAGATTGCGGACCCTTCTGCCCTTCGAGACCAAAGAACCAAGAATTTCTTCACTGCAGTAGGTATCTTCGGGGGGCTTTGGTCTCATAACGTCTTACATGAAGCTATATGTGCCAGAACTGTCTAAGCTATGTATCATCTTAGTTATAAATAGAAACTGATCTGGTCGTTGCCCTAGAGATCATCTAAGTTTACTCATCTTCCCACTGCAGGTGTTCACTGCCGCATGATTGCTTGGTGCCTTTGCTCAGGAGTCCCAAAGCCAAGGCACAGGAGAAGGTGCTGCGGCTCAGTAACCACCTGGACTCTGATGGTCAAGTGCTGGTTAGTTCGTGGTTAATTATAATTGGCTATGGGTCAATATTAACCAACCAACTAATGGGGGATTTCCACCAAGAATAATAGGGAAAACAATGGTTAATAGGGGGAACCAGGGGTACGGGGTTTTGACCCACTGCCAATTCACTGTGAATTGGTGGACACTAGATAGTTAATTCGATGGTTCCTTGGTGGTTGATGCTTCATTGATGGCTAGTTGCTGACATGGTCAACAGTTAGTATCCCACGTGGGGCCACACCACTCACGCCTCATTACTTCCTTCCTCCACTGTGGTGCCCTCCGGGCCGGCCATTGAATTTTGGTCAGTAGATGAATATCCCCAATAGGAACGTGTTTTTAGATATCGAAGATGGGGAATATTCTATCAACTCCCCGAGATAGTTCTACTTTCAGGAGTCTATGAACGGTCGTTGAATGACCAAACTATGGGCTGTTCAGGCCGCGGCACGTATCTTAAAAAAATAGGAAAGGTCCAGGCGCGAGTTGCTAATTACAAATTTGATATCTGGGCATATACAAAAAGGTACCATACAGATATAAGTTTGCTGGTATGCATTCTAACTTAGCTTGAAGCCAATAATATTGCTCCATGATTTTGCTGCTCTGCATATTGAGTAGCCAATATTGTTGGTTGTTCAATGTTGTTCACCAGCATTAATCATCACTATCCATCATTGTCCCTGATGGTTCCGATAGCTCACCGTCATCAACCATCACTATCCATCACTATCCATGATGGTCCATCATTATCTATCATCATCCCTATGAAATTCCACACTTTCACCGCCATTAAGCAACATTTTTTGTTGGTAGTCACCTCCTACCACGGTACTCCCTGCCATGGTGCCCCCTGGTTACTGAGACTTGCAGGCGAAAGCCAAGGAACCCAAAGAGCCAGCGCAGGCGCGGGTCATCGCGGGTCGTCGCGGGTCGCTCCACCCGGCAGCTCCTGGGGTGAGCGCACATCGCACAACGGATACACCAGCTGGTCATTGAATGCTTCATGACGATTAGCCCTAGTAGCAATCAATTGAAATAACCAGTAGCTAATGATTAATGATCAATGATGATTAATGCTTAATAAAGCGAAGTAGTTGATGATTAGTGATGGTAGCAATTGAATATTGATCACTATTAACCCTGATAATATCAATCAATGGTAATCAATGGTCAATGATGGTTGATGGTGGTTGATGATTGAATTGATGATTTTTAACCATTAATCATCATCATTCAGAGTCAATTGAATCATCAAACATGAGTCTAATGGTTGATGGATGCTTAATGATGCTGATGGCTCATCATGAGCCATCAGTTAACCATCAGTTAACCATCATTGACCATCAATGGATTCATGGTCATTGGTGATGACCATGGATGGTTGATGCTGATGGATCCCTGGTTGGTTCATTCCCTGGGCTCCCCCCATTGGTCCATGACATGCCCGGTGTCCAGGCCGAAACCGCGGCCTTGTCCGCCGCCCAGTTTGCCGCTGCCCGCGTGGACCGCCAGCGACAAAAGGCCAGGAGCCCCCGTCGCCGCGACGGGTCATGGGACAGGCGTCATGGGACCAACCAAAAATGCATGCTGGTTGGTATGAAATTTACAACCGCTAATAATGGTTAATAACAGGGCATTCGTTCACCAACAATAGTGGTTAAACAACTGCTGGTTGGTAGTTTCAAAGTTTTTTGCCCAAACGTAATGATTAACAAATTGGTTGGTTGAAAAATATTTTTCATAGGGGTGGTGCAACCACCAACCGGCTTGGTTTTGTAATGGTGAATTAATGATGGTGAATGATAGTTAGATAATGGTGAATCATGTTTTTATAATGGCTAAGCCATACGGGTTTGTTGACAATGGTTGATAATGTTTGCAATATTATGGTTAGTAATGGTGAATAACTGGTTGGTACTGGTTGATATTGGTCAATAGAATGGTTCATGATACCTAACAATGGTCAATAATAGATCATTTAATACTGAATAACAGGGAATAATACTATAAATCAATGGGAGAACCCAACATGTCTTGATATGACACAGATGTTTGCACAAAAAAAGGCAAACTACTGCCACATAGTAAGGATAATTTAAGAATTTGTGTCTTTCAAGACATGTCTATTGGCTTTTTTGTTAAATTCATGACATGTTTTGATATTTATATCTACATATAGAATATTTGTTGCACAAAAAATATCCAACAATGACCATCAAATTTATGGTATGTGTGTATAGATATGTTTGACCTGACCAGCCATGCACAGAAATATAACCGTCAAACATTACGGATGTTTAATAATGATTGATCAGGGGGGATCCACACGGGTATGAGTCACTACCAATCATCCCAGGTCGCAGGTTTATAGTTGCTTGAAGGTTGATCAGCTGGTTTTTTCAGTGGTTTCAACCGTGAGGCTTGACAATTCGGATGTAGCTCATACCGGGCTGTTATAGGCTGAATGCTTCTACCAAGAGCTTCAGAGACCCAAGAAAAAGAAGATCCAGTTGAAAAGACCAGTACTGCGGCAGAAAACCTGGCTTGTTCCACAACAATCATATTCAGTGTTTTCTGCTGACTTTATTCATCGTTTTCTTCCTGTCAATTTATCAACAAAAACCGCTTCACGTGCTCTTTCAGAATGTATATGAAATCAACATGCTGCACATGTACGTTTTGCAACGCGCACGCCGTGCAAGCCGGGATGATCTGCATGATAGAAGGCCATTGAGTTTTTGCAAGAATTGTCAAGATCCTCAAGCTCCGATTTCCTTTCTTAAATTGGCAATTCGGTTTGTCAAAACCATCATGTCGAGCATTGAAAAAAAGAAACAACAACAATCCACCGTCAAAAGGAAAAACCATACTTTTAGCTCAACTTAGTTAACGCAGTTTAATTACGAGCCTTGTGGGGGAAAACTATGGGTCCACAAAACTAGGTGCCCTGTAGACATTGCAAAAGATGGTTATTTTACGGGAACATGGGACAACATGGCTATAATATGCGACTTGGACAGCAGAACCAAAGATTGTCCGCAAAAGTAATGTAACATGTGTGTTGTATGGTGTTGTGGCAAAACAAGGAATTATGCCCGCCAATGTTTGACATGTCCGACCAAAGACAGTTATATACCAAACATAAAAATCATCAACAAGATCAGATCCCGGGGCCAAACCATGGTGGTTCATGTGTCGGGTCTTTGCTCCAGCCCAACCCGTGACATGCATTGATGGATTGGAAAAAGCAGCCATCAACATCAATATCCAGCACACACCACCATTCCCACAAGAGCGGGGCTCAACAAGAACCACGGGTGTTGGGAAAAAGGCCGACCATGAGAAAAAACCCACCAAATATAGGGATCTTGATGTTTTACTCATGCGACTCATGCGATAACCCATCCCTCCTTTGGCGGTAACCTCATGTGGCACTCCTGTGGCAGCAACACGATGCTGCCACGACCAAGAACCGCCCTGCAGCCCTGGATATCACAAAGGGACCCCTCACAGCTCGCCAGCCGTCAGGCCATCCACTAGGCCTGGTGCTGGGCGACATGTCAATGATCTGCAAAATGCCCGACTGCGGCGGTTGAGAGGTCTACATTCGGAGTCCAGGATTGGCTTCGAGGTTTGTTGGGTTGACGTTGCACATATTCGGCTGGGTCAAGTTATCCATAGCCACTGTTGTGGATGGGATTTGGTCACACGGTCAGCCTGTTGTGCTCTGGTAATCAAAGATAGCTGGCTGGATGATCCGCCATTTGGAGACAGTTTCCCAGCAAAGGAAAGGTTTTTTGATTGAATCAGTGCAGCAAGAAACAACACCAACTCTTGTTTTAGGGTATTAGCAACCCAACGTTGCTTAAGAGACTCCAAAGTGAAAAACGAGAATTCAGCCAGCATGTGCAAGGATCTTTCGAAGTGAGAACATGCCAACAAGATATTCAAGACACCCTTAGGTGGTCACTGTTTGGATCAATCAGGTGACTTTACCTTGGACCGGGGTGCCGATCCTGTTCAATGTTTCTAGCACAGGTCATGGTTCAAGCCTAGAACCCAACATGAAGTTGATGAATCATTAATACCAAAGTACAAAAAACACTCCTTGGCGGTTGGATTGACGTTTTCTACCGTTCCCAATATTTGCCAAGTATTTGGGACGGGTGTTTGAGCATATTCCGAAGAGGGATTGAAACCGCCAACCAGGAGACATGGTTCATTATCTGGCTATACAAATGTCAAACCAGCAAAACCAATTAGTCTTGGCCAAGTCCTTATCATCGGTAGATATGGTTGATAGTGTTTTGATATCACTTATGTAGATTCTATCTTGATTTATAATTGTGGACACCGCAAGTGTCCAACTTGCTGTCGATTGACTCCATCAACAGGCAACAATCATATCCACTTTCTTGGTTGCTGGTTGCCACTCAGAGGCATAGTGGATTTCAACCAACACGGGGATCATAGTTGACAGGCTGGACAACTTGTTGATAAGGTAGAACCCGAACAACCTGGCCGAAAAGGGCTTTCTTTGCAAAACTCCAGGGGCTCACTTGTTGTGGTCGCACCACTGACGAATTGACTACAACTGACCAAGCGAATTGGGGTGTTATTCTTTGGAGGCCATGATGCGTGTGGTGCATCCGCAGAGCGCTGGCTCCAGCTGCGATCAAGGTATCAGCGGCTTCCACCAGCTCATAGGCATTGTTTCTCCACCGTTTAAGGTTCATTGGCCATCCAATCTCTGGATGAAACTGGGTATTTTCGTTTGGTTTCCACAGGAACTATCCCTCGCCCCAGTTCAACTGGCTGTTCATAGCACAAGGTCAAGAAGGAAATCCCTTGTATAATGAAGCAGTTTGCAAATCACAGCTTTACCTTCTCAGACAGGAACGGTGGAGCGAAGTTTGGTGCCAAGTGTGCGCAAGCAGGGTCTCCTTCACACTTGGTTGCGGGTATATACTGATATTGATCAGCCAAGAAAGGAGATAGTCACTCACATCCCAGCAATTAGACTAGTCTTTTGGGGGCTGAGTAACCATCCCAACCCTTCCATGGCCTTTTTTCAAAGATTTCATCATCCCAAGCATGTGAAAAAACATGGCCACTGGTTATGGCTCGGGGATTGGTGAACCATGGAGAACCCACTGAACCCAGCGGGGTGCGGGGTCCACATACGCCTCACAGCCACATCAACCATGGACCTCACGGGGCTGGACCGCTTCGATCAAAGGCAGCGGCGGAATTTCTGTGTGAAGCTTGGGAAAATTCATGTGGTTCATAATAGATGTGGATAGATGTAGGGAAACCATGGGAAACCAAAGGGTGTCAGGGTGGTTTCTAGAAACATGCATTTGGAATCTTAACCGTGGCTTTTTGGAATGTTCACCCAGTTCTTTGCGCAGTCGAATGTTCCATTTGGAATGCTACTTTTTAGACATCCAGAGTTGATGGAAAGCCCAGACTCCAACCTAGCCCGGAATGAACCTGGAAACCACCCTCATTGGCTCAACATGAGGCAGGAAACTGTCACATCTCGCATGTGGTAAGTGCCTAACATACATTACATGACAAACTCTATCCTTGTCGATCCTGTTCCATCTATGCCCCATGTGTTTTGACTTGTTTTCTCGCGTTGAATCTGGCGATGTTTGCGAGGTTGCACCTTCGTCGTTTTATTTGTGGGAAACATTCAAGTTTACGGTTTCAGATGTACCTTGGTTACACTGCCTCATTCAGAGATGAGCCCTTTAGCTCCCACCAAATTATGTACGGCATGGGGCTCACCACGGGCAAGTATGTTCAATGAATTTGCGTGGGCGGAACCACCAAGTTGTAGAACCGGTAATGCGAGATTTATATTAATACACCACTCACTCATATTTGATGCGAAATCACCAGCTATTTGTGGCGATATTGGCGGGAAATTAGCGATTACCACCGTCACCAACCATTGCAAACCACTATTAACCATTCATGAACCACCATTCGCTATAAACCTACATTCACCATTGGCTGACCATTTCTATGTTGACACTGAACACCACTGACGTTCAACGCTATTGATGAACCAACCAGCGGAGGTCCAACCCCTGATGATTTGCAGGAAAGGTTGCGAGTCACTTGCGTCGCACAGCTGCAAGACATACTTCCAAGGTTTCCTATCCGCACGACTCACGCATGTCTGTATACAGCAACCTGAAATACATTGGATATTGAGAATATCAAAAGTCATGACTTGATTTTGAGAATATCAAAAGTCATGACTTGATTTTGGGAATATCAAAAGTCATGACCATGACTTGAATCAAACAGAGCGACACCTTTTGATTCCACCTGCTGGTTTTTGAAAGTGCAAGAGCTTCGCGCTCGGGCCGCAGGCGCGGACAAAGTGTTTCCGCCATGAACTACGCTTCGGAGTGGAATGACAGGTTGCGTGGATGCGCCATTCATAAACTTTGGTGTGTGGCTTATTTGCTTGCCTTGTGGGCCAACTCAATGACTAAAATTGAATAATTATCATATACTATCATCAAGAATCACATTGCATTGTCAACTACCAGGTTTTTGATAACTTGCTTGGTTTGTTGGGTGACCGGTTCAGGGTCGATGATTTCAGTGTGGCAGATGCTTGGGTCAAGCACCTGCTCAAAGACAGATCCAAAGGCGATTGACCTGAACTGAGAGCTTCCCCCATACAAGTCATGGTGTCCCCTCGGTGAGTATGGAAAAGTCCTTGGTTTGTTGACTGTTATCATAGGTTTGCTCCCAGTGGCTTGTGGCCCTGTAAAGGTGACCACTTGTGAGGTGCAGTAAAGAGCAAAGTGGCAATAGTGGTGGACAGTTTTGCCCCACAGCCAAGCAACCAAAGTACCCCGATGTTAACATCGTTCCATCAACCGAGTATGTTGATCGGCATTGTCAAGATTATTGGTCCAGTTGACAAGCATCCTGGCATCCGCATCCTCATTAAACCTGTTTGTTTGGGGCCCCAGTCGTACAGGCTGAATCTCCTGGTGCGGTCTTGGGAGTTGGGACAGCCAATATCCAACTTTTACCATAAAACCAGCTGGTTTGCCTTCTTCCATAACGATAGCATCATCATGATAATATATCATCCAAGGGTGTCGAATACTACAGTTGGTCATTTTTTGATCAGGAGGCACAGATCACTCACTACCATCCCACCAGTTACTATATCTTCACCCGGACCAATGCTAAACTAATCCACATTGATAATTGCCGATTGTTCTATTCAAAGCTGCGTCATTTATATCGCCTGACGCATCATTCATGATTAACGCCAGGAGTTGCATTGGTGATATCAATAACATATCCCTGGCACCAACCGCAATACAACTTTGGTAAGCTAGTCTGACAAGGACATTTTTTTGGCAGGACCCCCTAGAATACCAGCTTTAAATCGTGAATTGTCCATGCCAGGTTAGTTTACCAAAGGAAAATAGGAAAATCAACAACTGGCATTGCAAATCTTAACAATTGTTGATGCACCACCTGCAACTTCTAACTATTGGCAAAGTAGTGATCGACCCAAAATAGGGCTAGTGGATAGTTGTTGCTAATTCACCAACGTCCAGGCATCCAACGAATTGTAAATCAGCAGCATCAAGCATGTGAATCATCAACAGTCATCCTAGCAGCAACTATCAAGTAGCATCTCGGAATAGTCATCTGGGTGTTTCTCAAAATAGGGGGACCCCCCAATCATCCATTAGTAGTCATTTATAGTAATAAACCAACCATAGCTTTTGGGGTCCCCTATTCTGAGAAACCACCATCTAAGATGAATCATCCAACGAACTCATCATCAGCATAGTTATACCATGATTTCTGCGCCACCTGGCAGATCTATGTGAATCACATGTGGCTCGTGAGGCTTGGGCCCAACGCCGGCCCCAGTCTGATGGGCCTCCCGGAGATGGGCGGCCCATCCTATGGTGCCTCGCTGCTTGAGGCGAGGAACCAGGTCTTAGGGGAGCCAGGAGCTACCAGGAGTGGTCATGCTGGTTGTCTTGGTTAGTTGATGGTTAGCTATGCTTCAAGAGCTGGTTATCATCATGGGTTATCGCTTATCATGGTTGGTTGATGGTTAGCTAGCTTCAAGATGATGAAAAATCATGGACATTTTTGGGGATGATTGATGCTGCTCAAGAACCAACATGGTGGATGAAAAGTCAATTGTTTGTCAATAATCGCCACTATGATGATGAATTTGACAACGATGAATGGCTAAGTTGGTGAACAGTTCACGTTGTTGGGTAACAATTGTTGCGGCATTGCTGGTCGATTTTTTAATCGCTGGTTAATTGGCGAATCAAATTACCAACCGATGAGCGACCTGTGGTACCACTCTGCACTCTGCAATAAAATAACAGTAGACGGTGGTCATTTACCTGTATGGTTGCCAAAAGTGACCCTGCACAGTACATATCTGTACTTTTGTTTGTATGTCTATGGGGTATATTTGTTTGTAACTTTGTAACAGAGTTCAGAGTGAGGTTAACAATGTGTTTCAATGTTGGATGGGCAATAATTCATGCATTGTCATCATCATCAACATCATCATCATCAACATCATCATCATCATCATCATCATCATCATCATCATCATCACCATCATCACCATCATCACCATCATCACCATCATCACCATCATCACCATCACCATCAGCATCACCATCAGCATCAGCATCAGCATCATCATCATCATCATCATCATCATCATCATCATCATCATCATCATCATCATCATCATCATCATCACTACTGTAGTGTTATTTCTCCACATTGAAAGGCCCGGAAGGTGCATGTCTTGTCGAAGCTGAATTTAGCATGTTGAAACATGTGTATACCCATGCTACTTCGGGTTCCACGATGGGTTTCGGTCAAGGTCGAAGACAAACTTCCTAACACCTTGGAACCTCGAGTCCCATGGTTGTTCTTTTTCTTGGTTTGATACTGTTCTGGGTTGATGATGACTTTGACGAGAAAATGGTTGCTAATACAATTTTACAGCTACTCCGTGGCAACCAAAGCAGATTTTGAGGAGTTGATACTTTTGTATGTTTCCTGGCAAAAAGATCACTTTTTGGTGAGTTGTTGGTTACCTTCTCTTGGCACATGCGCAGTTCAAGGCTTTGATCTCTGACGTCAATCACAGATGTTCCCGCATCTTAGCTGTGTCCGACGTTTGAGTCGAGGCGTCCCATTTGACTTGCTGGAACTGCGGGAAGAGCATGTTGATGGAGCGCCGGGCTTGCTCTGGGCCTCGGGACAAATGAATGAACCCATGGTAGCAGAAATCTACGGTCATGCGTTTTTACTTGACACTCATCAGCTTTATTTCTGTTTTGTTTTAGCTTTCATGAATTTAACAAGAACAACATCTCACCACTTTTAATCGCTGAGAAGTCAGCGACCAATTTGGTTGATGAAGATCCAGCTTCTCACCAAGCCTCCAGAAACCTTGTCACTGTAGTGGTTGATGCTCCCGTTCCAGCCAACAATATGGCTTGAATTGAATTTTGGGCCTTGTCACCAAAGTGCGTCACAACTTTGGGTGGCTCAGAAATTGTTTACAGTTTACCACACTTTTCTTGTTTGGAACTTGTATCACAGACCAAGTCGTCTACCCTATTGTTGCTGTAAACATCTGGCTTGTAGCAAAGAGGGTACCCTTTCAGGGTCTATTAGTGACTTGTATCACCACTTGATTCACACGCAGCATTTGTTGGTTTTATTGATTCCCACACTATTTGAATGGATACAGTCCTACCTGATTCAGTCAATCCAACAGTTGGATTCGTTGACCCAGCAGGAAGGTGACGTATTAGAGTCAGCCGTTTGAATCTCCCAAACATGTACCTGTTGGTGAACTGTTGGTTAACTGTATTTGTTGGTCAACTGGAGTTGCTGCTCAGAAAGCAGTTTGACTTGGTGAACTTTGTCAACCCTACTGAGTGCCCTACTGTAGATCCAACAGATACAGTTCACCAACTATTGATCCAAGATCACTAGCAGTTGATCAACAGTATCTCTTGATCTTGTCAACAGTTGATCAGTAGCGGTTGATCAGCAGTAGCAGTTGATCAACAGTTGATACAGTCAACCAACTGGTGATACACTTACCTGTATATGTTGGTCAACCCTACTGTTGATCCAAGAGACTACTGTTGCTCCCGATTCCTCAACGCTCGTTGCAGGACTCCTTGTTCTGTCGTCACTGTGGAGCCAAACGGAGGGAGGCAGCGGTTGCAGGTTGCAAGGTCCCCCCTGGCGATTGGTGTAGCTACTGGTTGAGTACATGTTGATTATTATAGGTTCGAACCATCCCCCCCACTAACAGTGGATAAATGAATTTCTTCTTTAGACCCCTGCAAAACGAGCACCAGAGAATGGCATATTACTTTATGATGTTAGCTAAATAATTTATAGGATATAACTATGATATAGTTGGTTAAGTATGGTGGTATTAGCTGGTCGAATATTGTTGTAAGTTGATCATAGTAAATATGGCTATGATATAGCTAGTTAAATGGCAAATCAAATCAAGAAGGATTTATTTGGATGGTAATGGTATCCCTCTGTTTGGATCGAAACCAACACGAAATCTGAGGATACTGGTGTTCTCCGGCGTGCTTTTCTAAAATATATGATTTTGCATGCTGTGAGTGCAAGGGTTTCATCGTAGGTTCGGGACCACCTGATCCGTAGTTCAAAGCTGTCACAGAGAGCAGTTTGCAAGACAGAAGTTTCAACAAATGATTGGATATGCTCACTCACACAGGGATACTCGCCAGGGTCACTGTAACTACCAGGGTAATGGTAGATATAATACCCACCACTGGCTCCCAAAACCATTAGACTAACCTTTTGGAGATTAAAACAACCCAGCTTTTTGATCTATAAACCTACCTTTTTTTGGAGGATAAAAACCTCCCAAAACCTATCTTTCTGAAGCTTTTGGCCCCCCATTGCAGCTGATTAAGCGCAGGATTCGCGTCCCGTCAAGCTGGCCAGGCTGATTCCAGCTATCCTCCGGCCAGCAATCGTGGGCTCCCCATGGAGTGTGCGCCACGAAAAAATGGACGAAGATGATTCATGATGATGAGTTATGACATAACTGTAAATCAGGATCTGCTAGCATTCTTAAGGGGGTGAACGTGAACCTATGTGATTCATTTGGGGAATTCACCATCAGCAAGTGAACCCCTGCTGGTTATAGGACCGTAGCTCCTGTGGCCTGGGCTAGTCACACAGGGGATGGCTGTGGTCGTCGTGCACCGGGCAGCTTTCTTGGCTTAAGACTGGCCAGATTTAGGGATGGGTCAATATTAACCAACCAATAATGGTGGCTGATAACACTTACACCTTGGCAATGACGCAGTTCAAATTCATATACCCCCCCCTACACTTTTACCCACATTTAAGAACCACCTACCAACTCATACATATTCAACAACAAAATCCTAACTACATACCAACATACAAACAAATCATAACAACCTAACAACATCCATAACAACATCTATAACATGAACTGCGTCATTGCCACCTTAAAGAAAACCCCCTAAGCAACAAACCAAACAATAGACCATAATAAGAACAATACCTTAAAACCTCGCCATACTTTATGATATTTATTAATATCATAAATTATGTTCTAACCTCATTCATCACAACAATCATAGCAATCAGTCAGTATATACTGGTTTTCTAAGATGTCTTTTTTACAATTAGCATTCTTCGTTTTACATTGTAGATGATATTTCCCAAGGAAGTGAGACGCCCACTCTGTTCTAAGCAAATCTAATTTACATGTCCCACATTTAAGCCTTTCTATTCCATCTTTACCAATAATAATCTTCTCTGGTTTCTCTGGTTCTTCCCCTCTTTCCTTCAATTCTACTAAATATTTATGCCCCGCTCCATTTTCATGTTGCCATTTGTTATATTTTTTAACTTCATACTCGCAAATCGGACAAGTATAGGGATAACTGTTGTTTTTCCGAGACTGTTTTCTCATTTCATTCGCTTTATCACAGCATGTATTACATTGCTTATTTTGATTTCTAAATTCATTAGTTGATTTCTCATATTGACACTTGCTACACTTTTTCATATCCATAATTACCTACTATATATAGATAATATCCTTTTAAATGTTTTTCTCCTAATACTTAATTCATACTTTTAAAAGTTCATGACGCATTAATGGTCGTGGATAATCTCTTAATTTGTAATATTGCTCTCCCAATTTTTCTGCTATGTCTTCTACTGTATATTCGCCTTGCAACCAATGACTGCTCTTTTCTTTTTCACCTGTTCTCTTCTTTCTCATTATCTTAACTCTATCTCCAACGGAGAGTTCCGGATAAAGTCTATTCTTTTTTGCTTTCATTGCCACTGATACTTTTGCTTTAAATTCATTATCCTTCTTCCTTGCCTCATTCGGGGTCATATTTGTTGCCGAATGCTTCATTTTATTATTATATGTTAAAATTACTTCGGGTAGATAATTACTCCAATCAATATTATCCTTCCCTCTCTTTATATCTGCTTCTAATCTTTTAAATATCATATCTTTAACCGTGCGATTAAACCTTTCAACAAAATATGCCTTGCTTCTTGTTCTATATAGTTCCATTCCTTCACTTCTAATAAATTCTCTAAATGCTTCCCCTCTTAGTGTCCCTTCATCATCGGAGAAAATGAGTTTGCTTTTGCCTCCCATCCTTCTAATTGCCTCTTTCATTGCTTCAATTATTTCATTAGTATCTTTACTTATTAACGGAATAGCAACTGCATATTTACTTAATACATCTATACAAGTCAGTGCCATATAATATTTTTGTTTGGTTTTAAAATCCTCTTTTCTAAAAAATGTTATGTCTATCTGATATGTATGACGGTTATGTGGTGCAGTAAATGAGTTATAACCTCGCTGTGGTCTCTTCTCTTCTACATTCTTTTTAAAAAACTCTTTAACATCGTCCATAGTAATAGACTTATCCTTTGCCCTGCTGTCTTCAAGCGTTGTTTTCAATGAACCATAACCTGCCTTATCATAATAAATATCACTAATTATTTTTTGTTTATTATCACTCATTATAAGATAAATGATATAATATTTATTATATCATTTATCAGTCAAATATTTCATCCAAGTATTTATGTATATCTTCAAGTTCCATATACATAAGGTCATCACCAATCAACTCTAAAATATATTCATATAGGACAAGTTTAATCAATATGTTGCTTGAATAATCTTTTTTATAATAAGGAAAGGGAATATTTTTAAATAATTCGGCAGTCTTTTTTAGTTGCGCTTTATTATCTATATACGGTATTGTTTCTTTTCTAAAAATCCAAAATGACATTTTCATATGTGAAACCATCACCTTTTTTAAATCATCATCGGCATTACGCATAATAACATCTTGTAGTTTTTGGATTTTTACTTTTTGGAGGTCGGATTTATTAAATGGTGGTGTATTATAGAGAGTGAAGAATTTTAGTTGTAGTTCAATTCTGCTATAATCATTATATATGTCTTTATATTTCTTTTCAAATTCAGTCTCTTTATCAACCATAGTATCACACTCACTACATACAAGAAAGGAGGCAATAATATCACAAACATTAGCGGGGAACTTATGAAACAAAGTTAAACTAACATCATCTTGTTTAGAACAGCATAATGGACATTCGCCGTATTCAAATAGCATGTCTTTTCTTAATATATTAAGATAATATCCTTTTAAGTCTTTTTCGTATAAAACTAATTTACATTTAATACTATCTGCTACTGCAATTACAATACCAACAAAAATGAGTAGTATTACTCTTACTGTGGCATAATTCATTATCTAAGCGCTGTGCTGTAAAATCACTATTCAACCTGCCGTTTTTAATTTTAAAATCAAACCATGTATTACACTTTTGGCATCTGCCGTTCATCCTTTCTAAGCACCAATTAACATCTATATAATCATCTTCATCAATCTCTCTATTTTTATCCCTGTCCTGTTTTTTGTATCCTTCAATCTTATTCTCAAAATATCTTTTATACATATTCAACTCCATCTCTTCATCATAATTTTTATTCTGATAAAATTTTACATTTCTAAAATCAGTGCAACGGGTCAAGGCAGTATATAACCATTCTCTGGATACATAATTTAAGTCCCATTCGTGTATAGTCAGCGTCCCTTTAATTGATGCCCCTTGACTGCTATGACATGTGGCACAATATGAATATATAAATATTTCATCTACTTGCTCTTCTGTTAAAATAAGTTTATCAGTATCAATACTTATATTTTGTAATGTTAAGTATTTCCCTTCAATCTTTGTAATGTAATATCTAATGTTAATATTAATCCTTGGATTTCTGACCCACTTTCTGGCAATCAAAATCTCCCCTACTTCATATTTATCTTTCTTACCTAACCTTTCCCTGATTTCATTAGCAACATTACGGCATCTAATATTTCTATATGCTATGTTATGTTCTGATGCCATTATGTCATTAGTAATCTCAAAGTATTTAGGGATAATTTCTTTTAAAGGCAGTCTATGTATCCAAAAGTCATCATATATATCACTAATGATTTTTCTGTTCTTATCTCCTTCAATGCTGTCTTTCTCGCCTACTCTCTTACAAATTGTTAAGTAAATATTATAAGGGCATATTACATCAATGCACCTATTAGCGTATTCTTCTTCATCTTGGCAGTTGGTGCTGTCTTCAAAGCACGGCAGTTGCTTAGTATCACCTGTTAATATTCTAATCTTATCAGGATTTTCTAAACAAAATACTCTTTTAATAATGACCGGTGCATTTACTGCTTCAATCTTTTTACATATACTCTCTCTATCCCATTCATCCTCAATGGGGATATTTTCATTTTTCAATTTAGGCACTTTAATTAAAGTATTAAACTTAAATTTATAATCATCTTTTGGAAATATTACTGCTTTATCATTTTCTACCTTCCACTGTCCTATATCACTTCCTACATCTAAACAACCTCCAACATGACTTCCGAAAAATGTATATCCTGCTACTTTATCTACATCATCACTATGAATAGTAAAGGCATCACTTTTAACACTATATACTCTAACATCTTTACACTTTAATGTCTCATAAGTATCATACATTTTAAAATTATGATGCTGTAAAAGCAACTCTTTTATATATCTAAAACCGTTCATTAATTTTTTACTATCTGATATGTTTAAAATATAATATTTATCTCCTGTCTCTTTGCTGACCCTTGTTATGTTTTCGTCTTCATCTTCTACCAGTTCTTCTTCATGATGACTTATTGAATATACCTTACCACCGTATAAATTCTGATAATAACATGCTTCCCTTACCGAGTTAAATATTTTGCTGTTCTGCTGGGTGTTATTGGACTTTTCTAAAAGTCCGATGTTAATATTAGCAATGGTCTTCTTTGCCATTTTATCCTCATCCTTATCATCACTGATAACCTGTTTCCATAACTCATCAACCGCTTTCTTATAATCAACTTTAATAAATTTATGCGGTTGCTTGTAGTAATGGATTTTCGTATTAATATTTTTTTTCGCCATCTTTCTTAAAAACTTGCCATAAATTAAATTAAACTTCTTATTAAAAAATATGTTGCCCTCAACGACTTCAACAATGTATAAGGTTAAGGCATCCATCTTTTTAATATCCTGATTGTCATAAGGCATCCATACATCAAACTCATTAAATACAGGAATTCTTGTAATATCACACAGTGCTGATGTAAATGCTTTATTTCTATCTATTTCGGTTAATTTCTTTAAACTAATCTCGTTGTCAAAATATCCAATCGGCACAATTGTTCTACATTCATCCAGTATTTTAACATCAACCTCACTGTATTTAGATTTAGATGTTTCTTTAAAAATGCTTTTATTAAAAAAAAACATTGCTTCGGTCATTTTGTTATACTTATCGCTTGACTTAACT